>JAVQJF010085451.1:0-56436 GCA_036023855.1 Gadopsis marmoratus
CCCCCCCCCCCCCCCCCCGGGCATCATCCTGATTTTAAGCTTGAACTCTTGTGTTTCATAGGTCTTCAATGAGATCAGAAATGAGCATTTCTCCAACGTCTTTGGCTTTCTCAGTCAAAAAGCCAGGAATCTCCAGACTGCCTATGATGTGAGTTCATTACCCTCAGTTATTGTAACTACGGTGACGGCCACAGCTAACACATTTTCCATTCATTAATCCCACAGAAGCGTCGGGGGATGGACATAAAGCAGATGAAGACGTTTGTGTCAGAGGAACTAAAAGGGTTAAAACAGGAACATCGGCTGCTGAGCCTGCGTGAGTGTTGCAGCACTAGACTGTGTCACATTGTATATTTGTGCGGCTGCACTGTTAAAGAGCTTATTCTCTTTCAGACATCGGAGCAAGTGAATCCATAATGAAGAAGAAAACAAAGCAGGATTTTCAGGAGCTGCTGAAGACAGAACACTGTGAGGACTCTCCTCTCTGTCCACATTTAGGTTTCAGTTAAATGTGTCCTCCGATCATTAATGTCACATCATGATACAAATCTTAATTTCTTGTTTTCTGTTCCAGCTCTACTTGAAGGATTTGAAATTCGCGAATGCATTTCTTTCATAGAGGAGCACATCAACAGACAGGTGTGTAGCACATGATGGTCCATGTTTGGTTAGTTTTAGGCACCAAAGGTACAGCGGTAGGTAGGTCAGAGTTGACTTATTATTTGAGCCCAAACTTTTCCTAACCCTAACCAAACTCTGACCCTACTTTTGCCAGAAAGCCTTTCTAACACGTGGTTAACGTCATGTATGTCATGTCTTAGGGTTAGACAACAGGTAAAATAATAATATACTGATAATCCTATCTATTTTCTTTTTTTCAAGGTGTCCATGATAGAAAGTCTGCGCCTGCTTTGTCTTCTGTCTATCACAGAAAACGGTGACTCATCTATATATGTACATGTATGTATGTATGTATGTATGTATAAATCATTGTCACACTGTATTAATAACGGTGTGATGGTATTTTCTCACAGGTCTCCTGCCTAAAGATTATCGGTCATTAAAAGCACAGTATCTAAAGGTGAGATTTAATGTATGTCCACAGACAGAGCTCAGCATTTTTACATCTGTATTTGTGTATTTGGCAGAAGTAGTAAACTGATTACATAGTTACAGAACTACTGTAGGAACTTCCCTTGTTTTAAGAAATCACTAAACACCCACATTTCCTCTCAAATATTTTCTGAACCTGATATTTCTCGTGCTGTGTCGTTTTGCTGAGGGTCTAATTTTTAAATCAAAATGTAAGATTGAAATAGTATATTCTTTCTTTTTTTGTTTTGTAACATGCTGTTTGTCTTTGTTCCCCACAAATTCTATAAGTATTCATAATAAAGGTTGGATGACAAGAGCAATGAGTGATTTGTGGCATGAAAGCACTCCCTTATTCCGCTCTTCTGTCACCTTAAATAACATATTAAAATAAAATAACAGTCAGTCAGTCAGCAGCGCTTATTTGATTTAGGAATAGCTCTCAGAGACTCAGCTGCCTGCTTGAACAAGTCTCAGAGGACAAACAGGAAAAATATACATAGGATGAGTATTACGCATACTACTTTGTGTATGTTGCCCTGCTGCTGAGCAAGCAAAGTAACAAGTAAATATGGGTTAGTCCCATAAATACTTACTGGAGCACAAAATGTAAATGAATCCATCCCCAATAAAGACCCTCCTCCTCCTGTTTGAGTCACTTTTGCTACAAACTACAGTGAGCAGCTGTTTCAGGAGATCAGTTCAATTCATTTTTAACTATATTGCGCTATATCATATCGGAGTTATCTCATAGCACTTGTTAATATAGAGCAAGTCTAGACCAACTCTATATGTACAGACCCAACAATTCCACCATGAGCAGCACCAGGAGACAGTGGCAAGGAAACACTGCCTTTTAACCAGAACCAGGCTCTAGGTGGCCGGTCATCTGCCTCGACCGGTTGGGTAGAGAGAGAAAAAAAAGAGAGGGGGGGGTAGACTAAGAGATTAGAGACCTGTCTGACCTCATGTCTTCAGTAAGATCCAAGGGAGGTCGGGAGGTCAGAAAGTCTTGGAAAACGAAGAATGTACAATATCGCCAGCCATATCCTGTGAACCTGTCGATATTTAATTGTGTTACATTAAATGGTGTCGTGCGTCACACGTTGTCTGCTTGACCTCATCAGAGCTATGGAGTGGACCACCTGCTCACATTTGCCAACCTGAGGCAGCTAGGGCTCCTGGTGGAGCAGCAGCCGGGGGAAACACTGACTGTTATGGAGAGCAAAGTGGGCAAACTGGTCAATGACAAAACTGCAGGTGAAACAAGTAAATCACAAAATAATGATGAAACAGGTTTGTGCGTTTGGAGAGACACAGAGGAGAAGGGAGTTATTTTCTGCACTGAAATGATCTGATGTGTCTGAATGTTTTCAATTTGTCTATTTGAGTCTCTCCATATGTCTCTTTTGTGAATGTGTGAAGACACCAAACTGTCCTGATCACGTTTTTAAAAAAATGCTTTGTCTTGTCTGCAGGAAAGCTGACTGACGCCTTCTCTTCTCTTGCAAAGAAGAGCAATTTCAGAGCCCTTAGCAGGAAGCTCAACCTGGTAAATTATCATCATCTTTATCATCAATATATTCATTTTTTTGTAATGAGGTTTTACTCTATAATAATGATATTAATTTGTATATTTATCCTTTTGAGTTTGCTACTTATTCAGGTTGTTAGGATTTTGTATTTTGGTCTGTTCTACTGTGACTTTGGTTATTGTTTTCTTTGTTTTCTGGTGATTTAGTTCATGTTTTTGTTAATTAAAAAAAGAATGTTATCTTTACTATTTTGCTCATCATGTCACAGAAAACCACTCCAAATGGTATTTTGTCCTTGCCACATAAAAAAAACTATGTTTTTAAGGGCATTGTCATATTTTGTTTAAAGGTGCCGAAGTCAGACGAAGAATATGACCTGCGCGTCCCACGAGACATGGCCTACATCTTCAGCGGCGCCTACGTCCCTCTGAGCTGCAAACTCATCGAGCAGGTGAATAAACCAGCAGGATCCATCGGACTTTTCTCGTTCGACACCGTTCGTACCATGACCTTTCTTATTGTTCCTGGTGTGGTCGTCTGTAGGTGTTGGAGCGAGACGGCTGGACGGGGCTTGAAGAAGTCACCAGGCTGCTAAATGGGCATGAATTTGCTGTTACAGGTTAGATCACCAGGAGATATTAATTTAATTTAGATATTAATGTTGAAAATGAAATGAATACTTTGAAGGTGCCGAGTTCAGTGAGTGTTTACATGCTTCACAGTGACAAGGCTGCTACAGAGCAAGGAAATGTATTGTCTGATATGCTGTGTGAGCTTTCTCAGAGTCCTTATTTCTGACTGTGTAGTTAGCATGAGTAAAACCACGTTCAAATAAAAACGCCAAAGGTTTTGTCTCCCATCAGGCAGCAACGGAGCTGATTTGAGAGCAAAGAATGACGCTCAGCGCATCATCCTTGTCATGTTCCTTGGTGGCTGCACCTTTTCTGAGATTTCAGCCCTACGTTTCCTCGGCAGAGAGAGAGGTAAGCATGGTCCGAGTGCCGGTGTTACAGGAGAGGAAGGCTTCTTCAAGTGTGTGCCAGTCATCTCGTCTTTATTCTTCAAGTTTTCTTTGTTTTAATATTATTAGTGATTTCATATTGACTCTGATTGTGTGATGCCTGTTGTATTCTTGCACATCCAGTTACATGATTGATAGTTTGGAGTGCTTTTTTGGCCATAATTCCTGGCAATCACCTGACATCCACAGGAAGATAATCCCCCAAAAACACGTCACATCACATTAAGCAACATCAGTTAAATTAAAAGTGTTTCTTTTTTATGATATAAAGATGAACTGGATATTAAACCTACTTAGATCCAGTAGTTATGCTGTGAAGAATGTATACAGTGTGATTGGAGATAACTTTCATATATTTTAGTTGTCATAAATGAGCGGTAACGCTTTATTATACAGGACTGCAATTTCCTAATGAAGCAAAGAAAAGATCTATTTCAATCAAAGTAAATATTCATGGATCATGTATTTATTACTGGAAACTTTAATGACCACATATGTTTAATTGTATGCTTTTATGCAGACACATTTCTGCATGTGCAGCTGACTTGCTGTTCACTTGCTAAAAGACTCCTAGTTTACACTTACAGTTAAATGGAATTAATTAACCGAAGGTGTACCAATTCCATGAAACTACTTGGAAAGGATTCAGAAATGTAAAAGAAAAGCTCATGGAGAAATTCACTTATTGCCTTGTGTGAAAATGTATTTTAATACACATTCCTGCTTTCTTTTTCCAGGTTATAAATTCATTGTGGTAACAACTGCGATTACAAACAGTTCCAGGCTCATCGAGGCTTTGCTGGACAACCAAGTATGAAGCCTGTCAGCACATGATGATGGACAGAGACTGATGTTGGCTGACAGTCTGTCTGACAACTTAACAACTGTAAAGATGTTTAAAGTGAATAAATGTTTTTAACACGTTTGTTGCTTGTTTTTTCCTTCACTTGTATTTGGTCTGCTGTGAATAGTTCAGTCTTCATCTGGTTGGCATCCACTCCGGAGAGACAGACAATGGAGTCAATATCAGCTCTTTGAATTCTTCAGTCTAAAACTAACAACAGCGCCGCCTGCTGCCTGTTTGTTTTCCTTCAGGAGCTGTTCGGCGATGGGCGGGTCGCTCTCGCTGTTAACCGCCGGAGCGCCCGACGGCCGGTATTGGTTTGACACAACACGCGCACCCACACAACGAGCCAATCAGAGAGCAGAGTTGAGGTGTTCGCGTATTTTGAACTGTACCAACGGACGGAGCAGCAGGCAGAGACGTTCCGCTGAGCTCTGACACGGTTTAAACTGGTCACCCGAAAACAGCAGCAGAGTGGAATCTCACGATGAGGAAGAGGTAAGAGCAGAGCCTGTTTCTGGTGACAGAGTCGGGTTTGTTAAACATGAAATGACGGTAGACGCTATTAGCTAGATGGGGTACCAAGTAGCTAACCGAGCTAAGCTAACGCCAACGTCGGCTTGCTGGAGCAGATGAGTGAATTCCGTGTGCTTTCTTTGGGTCAAGTGTTTTTATTGGTAACTGCCTGTAGCAAGGTGCTGGCGGCAGAGGCGGTGTCGTGCCTGAATAAAGCGCTGTGCCATCTCAAGGACATTTGGGAGGAAATCGGAATCCCCGAGGACCAGAGACTGCAGAGAACTAATGTTGTCAAGAACCACATTAAGGTGAGACTCCATCATGGCTGGAAACGTGTTAACCTGTGAGAGATGATCACCAGCCATGAAACTAACGTTACACAGTTTTTAGTTTGGGCTTGCAACCATTTATATTCACTAGATCCTGAATGATTTGTTTTTAGGACAGTTGGGAGCCAGATACGAGCTGTTTGGGTAATTTTACAGTGTAAAAACATGGCATTTCTAGTCTCTTTACTGCAGGACTTCTTGCCAGCGAATTGCCAAGTCCTGCTTTCAAAATATTACTAAAGTAAATGTACTCTATGCAGAATGGGCCATGGTATAATGGTGTTACTGTATTAGTGCATCACTAATGTTGCAGCTGGTAAAGGTGGAGCTCGTTTTAATTACTTCTACACTGCTGGGTTACATCATTTATTCATTGATTTATATTGTGTAGTACTTATCAGAATCTACAAAGTAACTAATGTTGTCAAATACTTATATTGGAGTACAAGTATGAAGTAGCATAACATGGAACTACTGAAGTACAAGTACCTCAAATCTGGACTTGAGTACATGTAATGTACTGTACTTTCCACCACTGCCTCTTTCTTACCAGTTGCCGCATGTTGATACCAGAATATCTACGATCACTCAGACTCAAGTGTTCACTATTGATTTATCTGAGATTTGCGTTGAGAAATGGCAGAAACAGTGACAGGTGACCATCAGTAGTGAGAAGAACCCCATCTTGTGTTGACTGATGAAGTTAAGTTCAAATGTTGACAGTTGTATATCCAACTTATTCATGTCATTCCTGTAATCAGCATCGAGACTGATCATCTATCAGCCACTGACAGATAAATGTTCAAATTCAGCCACTCAATGGTAAATATTTTTTGTGTCTAAAATCTGCCACTTTCACATTTTTCCTGAATGTGGCTGGTGTCATATTCATCACAGTGATCAAAGTTATGATTCCTCACTTAACTACAGCCACAGCAGGCATTCACAAGCCAATGACAGATGAAGAATGCTGCTCTCTAATTTTCAGTTCCTTTTGTGACGAGTAGATTGCCTCCCTAATTGATATTTCTATCAATTGTTTTCACTTGAGGCAACAGCGTGACTGTTGTTGTTTTACAAGGAAGCTTATCAGCTCATCTCCTTGAGTGTTAGTGGTTGTGTGCATTAATAAACGAGGATGGGTACTAATGATGCAGACGTCTGTATCTGCACCAAGGACCAGTATTGCTGTACAATAGGGAAACTCCCTGGTTGAAACTAGAGAGATGGTGGGACAGGAAGACAAAATGACTGCACAATGCTGACTCCTTTTACTGTATTTATCCCCCAGAGCTTACTAGATATGATGATCAATGAAGAGGAATCTCTGAAAAAGAGGCTCATGAGCAGCATTCAAACATGCAGGACAGAAATGGAGAAACTCTGCCTGGATCTTCACCTACCTGTGTTTGAGGTAACAACACCTGTAGCATCGTTTTACAGCACCAGGCAGTGTGAAGTACCTATCACTGCATTTCATACAAATATTTCTATTGTTTTTCCAGGTAAGTTCTAAATTTAAATTGTGAATTAAATTAATTTAAAATGCCCCTCAGTAATTGATGATAAACAGATGTATAGACTTTAAAAGTTAGCTTGAGAAACATGTAAAGTGAATGTGTTATCTTCTCTGTGTGTTCAGGAGGAGACTGGTATCAGCATGCTCCAGCAAGAGAAGAACATCCGCACACAGGTGCAGGCTCTGGTGAAGGAGAAGGCTCAGCGGATGCAGCAGCTCAAGGCTCTGATGGAGCAGGACCAGGACCTGTGCGACATCCTGTGCGATGTGCCTTATGGTATTGCTCCAGACTCCGTCCCCTCACCAGAACAACTGGAGAACTTCAGCCAGCACATCATTAACCAGAATGCAGAGAAGGTGGGAACTCGCTTTGTTACAGCTGCATCGGGTCAGTTTCTGCAGCAGAAAAGCTGTTTCTTTCAGGGCTTCAGGTTCTACTGTAGGTGGTGGAGCCACACAGGCACAAACTGCAGAGACGTGAAAACCTTATGTTGGCACTTTTCAAGTTTTGCCTTTTTAAAGGGATTATTTGCTTCTGTAGATTGATGAAATTCAAACCCGCCCTTTTTGTATGGACTGCGGGGTTGATATGGGGAAAGGCACTACAACAGCCCAAAACATTTCCATCAGGAGAAACCACATGCTGCAGCTTCAGATGCAAAGTCAAAAACACATACTGAAAGCCAAAACAAGTACAATGGAAACATACATTACCAGCAAACGCGCTGCAAATACCGAAACCATGCAAAGTCTAAAACACGCAAACCCCGACAACGAATGCTGCAGATAAAGTCAACGCAGGATGTTCTGCAGGACACTGTTGAGGTATCATTTGTTTTCACCTGACAAGTGACATTTAAGATTTCATGTTAATGCTGTCACATGTACCATCCTCTCCTAAATGATATTCCATTTGAGCCACTAGGACTGCAATCACATCGTTTAAGAAAATCACAAAAGTGTTTTTTGCACCCTGACGCCTCATAGTTTGCTGATTTTAAAAAGTGGAGCTGGACTGCCCCAAAGTCTTTTGACACATTGGGTGAACATTTTATAACACATTCTGAATGCTCGATGCCACTGAAACATCTTACAGAAAGATATGGTGGGCTTTAACACTTTAAACACAATCTAATCTGTACTTGACAAAACGCTGTGCTGCTTTCATGTATTCAGGCAGGGCGATATGCTGAGTTCATGGACCTCAAAAAGCAGATCATCCTGTACATGGAAGAGCTGGAGCAAACCCCTGAGACCAGCTTCGAGAAGGATGTCGTCTGCGAGGATGAGGACTCTTTTTGCCTTTCCAGAGACAATATTACGTCACTCAAACTGCTTCTTTGTCAGGTCAGAAGGTTTGCATACTGTAACATTGCATTCAGTGAACCTTTGAGCCCTTTAAGGATATTTAGGATCGGGCCTTGACAGTTGACTTGCTGTTACCACCTTAATCAAGGCGTAACTGAAAAGCCTTGGACACACTGGGTAACTGATGCTTCTCCTTGTTGTGTTGATCCTGCAGCTGGAGGAGCGCAAGACGGAGAATGAGGCAAAGTGCGAGAATCACCGAGAGAAGATCCAGCAGCTGTGGGACAGACTGCACGTTGCCCAGGTGGAGAGAGAGGCCTTCAATGAACACATGGTCGCATCCAAGAAGAGGAACCTGGATGCGGTGAGAAGATTGGCGTGTCCTATGTGTTGCTGACTTCCTACTTGATCCATGTTTTTTCTTGTTATTCATGGTCAGCTGTGACTGTCAGTACTGTGGCTACTGTTCAGTTTACACTTTTTTCTTCCTCAGTTACAAGCAGAAGTTCGGCGTCTGGAGGAGCTCAAACTGCTCAACATACAAAATGTCACTGACGCCATCCGCTCTGAGATCTCTGTGTTTTGGGAGAAGTGCTTCCTCAGCACTGACCAGCGGCAGGCCTTTGTATCATATTTTAGCGGTGGGTTTTTTTGTTTGACATTTTAGATGTTTTAATCAGAACAATATTGCACTTAAAGCGCTGTGACTCTTATTACATTTTTAGAGGATTTTACTGAAGAGCTGTTGAGTCTGCATGATGCTGAGATCCAGCGCCTGAAACTGCATTATGAGGCTCACAGGGAGCTTTTTGACGGGGTTCACCAATGGGAGGAAAGCTGGAGAGTCTTCCTAGAGCTGGAGGTGAGTATGTGTTGACAGGACACCTGTCCTGAACAGAAACTACTGTCCAACATGTGAAGCTGTGGAACCAGTTAGATATTACAGATATTGACCTATAGCTATAATTTCTCAATGAAAGAGTATTTTGAAAGAGCAAATGGAATAAATTAGAAAATCAAGTTATGAATTTACACATGCGACGGTAGTTTAGAAACCCCATGTTACATCCAGTTGGTCAATGCTAAGATTTAAAGTATATGGAATATATGTATGTATGTTGCAATGTTAAGTCAGGGTATATGCAGGAATCCTTAAGACCTTTTTAAACATACATATACATATTTTCAGACTGCAAGTTGTACCTGGTTATCAGCAACACACCGTAACTTACATTTACAGAAATATACCCGTACATTTATTTAGAGATTGCAAAACAGTCTTAGTTTAACCTAATTCAGAGCAAGACTCAAGAGAATGAAGTAGTGACTAACCCAAAGGCAAGCTTTATTAAAAGTAATAAGTCTCACACTCGCATGAACAAAACATTTTCACTAACAAGCATTTCACTTTGGTCTAAGAAATACAACATTGGCCAACACAGGTCTGAATATATGTTCCAAATAAGTAATGCCTGGTGAAATGCTGATAGACGTTTTAATACTTTTCTAGGGTCTTTAACATGAGACTCATGGATACCGTGTAGGTAGATGCACAATACATGCATGTTGGAAAGAATTGCTTTATTAAGGTCGTAATCTGTCTCTTTGACAGAAAAAAGCCACGGACCCGACGAGGTTCACAAACAGAGGAGGGAATCTTCTCAGAGAGGAGAAACAGAGGTCCGAGCTGCATAAAAGCCTGCCAAAGGTAAGACATGAAGGCTACCAGGAAAGCATCTCACTTCTTAAGCCTTTGACTAACTCCATGCCATGTGTTTGTGCTTTTAAGCTTGAAAATAAATTAAAGGCCCAGATTGATGCATGGGAAATGGAACAGAGTCGTGAGTTTCTAGTAAACGGCAGGAAGTTTCTGCAGTATGTGGAGGAACAGTGGGCGCTGCACCGACTGGAGAAGGAGAAGGAGAAACAAGAGCGGGTAAAACAGCTGCCATGTTGTATTATAGGCTTAGTGTCCTTGGCTTGAAGTCTTTTGACACTTGTTTTTTTACAAACAGCATCTCAAGAAGAGCAAACAGACCGAGGAGGATATGCTCTATGGAACAGCAGTACAGACCCCCACAAAACGCAGATTCCTTGGCACCACTACCCCAAATAAATCACGCAAGGTGGTAAACCCAGTTTGTGGCTCACTTTGAGTTATGGTGTAAATTCCTGCTTTAATATGAGCCTCTGTCCGCACTAACCAGCTCTATCTGTCTCTCTCATCAGTTTAATGTGACTTCAAGCATTTCTAGTGGCACCTCTAACAGCACCATGCGCTCTGCTTTCGGTGGAACCGTCTGTCGCTCACCTGTGTCCCGCCCACCTCTCTCTGCAAACAAGGTGGGTCTGATGAAAGAAGTACACATGTCAAACCTAAAGACAAAGTAATGGGAGACAGAAAAAACTCTGCACATTTGGTTCAAAAGACATTTTGACTAGCAAAATCATAAAGGGGGACTGGCATTTTAAGTCAGAACTGACATTAGATTATCAGTCACAACAACTTAATTGTCTGCTCTGGTAAAATGTGACTTGTTTTCTAGGGACGTGACGACATGCTTATTTCCAGAGTCGATGCATCACGATACCTGGGTGCAAATTCGATATTACAATTTATTGCTTTTAGGAACCACTTCTAGAAACTGTATATCAGTCTGTAGAAGAGTCATAGTTCCAACAACAATGCAAGTCTAGACCAACTCTATATGTACAGACCCAACATTGCCACCATGAGCAGCACTAGGAGACAGTGGCAAGGAAACACTGCCTTTAACAGGCAGAAATCCTGGAGCAGAACCAGAACCAGGTTTCTGGGTGGGCGTCCATCTGCCTCGACCGGTTGGGTTGAGAGAGAGGAGAGAAAGGGAAGCAGTGGAGTTAGTAACAAGCATTAAAGGGATAAGAGTACGTACAGATGGCGGAGGAGAGAGGGGCTCAGTGCATCATGGGAAGTCTCCCGGCAGTCTAGGCCTGGCTCACCTGAGTCAGCCCTACTATAAGGTTTTATCAAAGATGAAATTCTTAAGCCTACTCTTAAGTGATTTAACTATAATTAATAAGTGTTACACTTTGTAAGCAGACACTTTCTGGCTGTGCGTCAGCTGAAATTCCTGCTTGTCTCGTTGCTCCAGGTGATGCCCTCGACTACCTCCTGAAAAACACTTTCACCGAGGTGGCCGGCGCCAGGAAGGGTTTTCCCAAAGTGCTGGTGATCATCACAGATGGCAAATCTGAGGATCCAGTGGAGAGTTACGCCAAGCAGCTCAGGAGCAGGGGCGTGGAGATCTTTGTCCTCGGTGCGTAGCCAGAACAAGTCCACTGCATTCCACATCCGCATTTTCCAATCCGTATTTAATGCTTTTAGCTGTTGTTCGTAACAAAAGCAGCTCGTGATGACGTAACGACAGGAGGTGAAATTCCTACATCATTAACATCGCAAGCGAGTGATAGCAAGTTTTATGTATGTTTACGCCCAGGCTTCGCTGTCAGACTTTCCACAATGTCAGGATGGAGGAACAGGAGGGGGCTGTTGCTATGGTGTTAAAGAGGGCTGCTGGTTAAATAATAATAACAGTCTCTGAAAACAGGTCGCTGATAGAAAAGCTGGTAACATACAGGTGGAACGCTGTAAATATTCACACAAATAATCAACCCATAAACAGGCCGCATCAGCCTGGACAACAGCCATGTGTGTTTGTTAAAGGAAACCTGCTTTAGTAGTCTCTAAAATAATAATAAAACAACTAAAAATACAACATATCAGACTTCTTTGACATCCTTGACTTGGTGGTCCACGGTGTCTACGTGGTCCACAAAACTTTATGAAGATGGAAACATATTAGACAATAGAAATTTGAATCGTATTAACAATCGATTGTGTAAGACATTTAAAAATTGGTTGTAAAAAACGGAAGATCGATCAGTCGTGAAAACAAAATGCATGTTTATATGCTAACGTTTCACATCGCGTCTTTATAGATTGACTCATTTCATCTGGTATTTTCAAACCTGGAGCAAATTCACCCTTTACCTCTGACACCGAAATCCTCACAAGATGCCAGTGGATTTACAAGCACTGCTGTGAATTCACTGCTGCTGCATCTCAGCTCAGAGTAAATGTAGTTTGGCATGCTGTGACAATCACAATGGCAGCAATGCAACAGTTACACTTAACGTACCGTAAACTGTGCGCTTTTCTCTGTCCGTTGTAGGTATCCAACAGGCCGATGAAGAGGAGATGAAGCTAATGGCCTCCACCCCTCACGGAAGTCACGTCTATAATGTCGCCAACTTTAACGCGATCAAGAATGTGCAGAAAAAGCTCATTACCCAGATGTGCGCTGGTGTCGACGATCAACTCGCCGTGACATTCGCCAGCGGGGAAGAAGGTGAGCTGTGGTATAAACTACTTTTATACCTGGTGTGAGAAAATGCGCATCTATCTCAAACTTTTTCAATTTTTAAGTTTTACATCTTCTGCCTTCCACTGTCCCCTCTGCACATTATCTTGAAGGCGTCGTTCAACATTCTCAGAAGAATACTTTTTCGCTTCCTTGTTAGATGAGAAGATCAGTACCCCTCTCATGTCTGTACGCTAAATATGAAGCTACAGCCAGCAGCCCGTTGGACAGCGCCAAGCTAGCTGTTTCCCTCGGTTTCTACTTTTTGTGCTAAGCTAAACTGATCTAGTCTGACTTTCGGTGAGAAAACAAACAAGCAAACTTTTCAAAAATGACTTGTTTTCCAATTATGAAGCAAAATATCCAGCCATAAATAAACTCTTGCTCTGCGCCAACACCATCGAGAAACACATTTGTGTACATTTACTGCACATAAGGATTCAGATCATGTTAGAATTCTGACTCTGATTTTTTTCAGCCGTTGAGCCAGCCTCTAACCTGCAAGTCCTGGAGGTGGCCTCTAAGTCCATACGGGTGGCCTGGGACACCTCTAGCGGAGAGGTTTCCGCATACAAGGTGCAGATGATCCCCATGATGGCCGACAGCAAGCGGCAGGAGCTGTACGTGGGCTCGGCCCAGAGCTCGGTGGTGGTCAGAGACCTTTCCCCAGACACAGAGTACCAGATCAGTCTGTTCGCCCTGAAGGGCCTGGTTCCCAGTGAGCCCATCACGGTCATGCAGAAGACGCAGCCAGTTACAGTATCACTGGGTGAGTACAACATGATGATGGTGCAACTTATGAGCTAGTCGATTTGGGCTTTTTAGTTAGTGTTTGATGCAATGGCGGTTCCTCTCTTACCACGGACTTGAAGAGTCGTCAATAATATTTCTGTAAATATATCAATATCAATAAAGTTCCTCTGTTCGAGTGGGTTGGGGCAGCAGGTCGCTTTACAGGAAGAGTTCAACATCTTTGGGAAACATGCTGATTTGCTTCCTTGCCGAGACTTAGATGATCAGATCAATACCTGTCTCATGTCTGTGTGCGATGGGTATGGAGTTAGAGCCACGAGGCGATTAGCTTAGCGTACGTAGCTCCTGCTAAAACCATTTTTTACACCTCTGTATGTTTACAGATGAAACAAACTCCCATAATCATACGAGGGTTAAGATAATTACCATTTTCACAACATTCACTTACTTACAACTAAAGCCAGATCCCTCTGAAAGCTTGGTGCTCATAAATACTTAGTGCCTTAAAAAAGCAAGCAAACATGGATGCCTCACGTCAACCAAAGTCAAGTTCAAGGAAATTAAAGGCAGTTTTCAATTGATATATAGAATAGCTTACAAGTATAATTTTTTTTTTTCCGATCTAGAATGTTCTCTTGGGGTGGATGTTCAAGCCGACGTCGTCCTCCTGGTTGACGGTTCCTACAGCATCGGTTTGGCCAACTTTGCTAAAGTAAGAGCTTTCCTGGAGGTGCTGGTGACCTCCTTTGACATTGGGCCGGATAAGGTCCAGATCAGCTTGGTCCAGTACAGCAGGGACCCCCACACAGAGTTCTACCTTAACACTCATCATGACCTGAGTGCCGTGGTCAAGGCTGTGAGGACTTTCCCGTACCGTGGCGGCTCCACCAACACCGGCAGGGCAATGACCTATGTGAGAGAGAAGATCTTTCAGGCCACCAGAGGGGCTCGCCCCAACGTTCCCCGTGTTACCATCCTCATCACTGATGGGAAGTCGTCCGACGCCTTCCATGAGCCAGCCACCAGGCTGAGGAAGTTTGATGTGGAGATCTTCGCGGTGGGCGTTAAGGACGCTGTGCGAAGTGAGCTGGAGGCCATCGCCAATAAGCCTGCAGAAACTCACGTGTACACTGTAGAGGACTTTGATGCCTTCCAGAGGATCTCCAACGAACTCACGCAGTCCATCTGCCTGAGGATCGAGCAAGAACTTCGCAACATCCACCAGAGACGTAAGTGATATTGCTTTAACCCTCTATGCTGATGACAGTGTGAACTCTTTTTCAAACATGTAAATCATAGAAATTTCAAAGTTGTGACCATTTTCCACAGAAATATGCAAAATCAATATAAAGTTTGTTCAATTTGAGTGAGCTAACATTCATTTTATCTTGCCAAATTTAAATACAGTTTCTCCAGCATAATGCCGTCAAACATGGAGAGCTTTTGATTATATAAAATATAGATACTTTTATTTATTTATATATGTACTGTGAACAATGAGAAAACCTTTCATCAGTCTGTGGGCTCTGCAAATTAATCTGAAGTCATTTTCTATTGAGGTACGTGTTGAGACGTAATGAGAACTACTAGTCAACTATGACGATCCAGAACGTTTGTAGCGACCAAACAAACATTTTAACAATGAATTACTGCAGCAGTCGAATGTAACTCCACCACCCTTCACTGTGGCGGAGAAAACAGAGTTGTACCAACAGTCGTCCATATGCACACAATTACTTCCTTGTCACTCTTCCATGCGTGTCTATCTCAACCGAACCCTCCGCTTTGCCTCCATGTGTTGAACACATGTCCACCTTTTGATCTTTCAAGGGCAGCGAGAGTTCCTGTGGAAATATTAGTAAGTGGGTCAAATCGCAGTTGCAGAGATTTCGTAGCACATGTTTAAACCTCAGTTATTACCACACCAGGACAATCCAGAGCATCAGGTGTGTTCTCTGTCACGTGTCCGTAAGCAAAACTTTGAGACTTGGAAATGCATTCTTTGTGCTGAAGTCATTAGCCTCCCCCGAACATCTGGTAGTCAAGTTTAAAGAAGCAAGAAGAAGAGTTACTCGCAAATGCTGTTTCACCCACTTAAAAGACAAATATGAATCACCCTGTTACTTTGCCAAAAGGAGCTTCCAGGTCTGCCAGCGCAGAATGTCACTCACACCAGCTTTTGATTGCTGATTATATAAGTCTTATATAATAATGACTTTATGGCAACGAAGGGAAGTGTCCGGGAGACTGAGTGAGCAGCACTGCTTCCATCCAGCATGCTGGTTCAAAGAGCTCCCAGACTGGGGAGTTCCAGAGCAGCCGCCCTCCCGATGCTGTCTGAACGGTGGAGCTGTCAGACGGCCCGTAGATTGCATATCTGAATTAAATGGCATGTAGCTCAGCCCCTCTACACTCTGGATTCCTTCATTTGCTACTGTTGGTTAAAGGAAGTCCTGGTGGTTTTTTCTGCAGCGCAGACCAGTAACGGCTCAGCTTAGTTATCACGCTTGGTGATTTTAATGTTCTGTGGATAACGCAGAGTATGGCTTAAAGGGGTTTTGTAAAACGTGAATAGCAGAACTACGTCAGGTTTCCTACTAGACAGGTTAAGCTGATTGATGATGATGCAAGTCTAAAGTAATTTGTTGACTAATCGGGCAGTCTCATTGAGATTGAGATCTCTTTACCCGAGAACAAGAAACACTCACGAGAACACAGTCAGCCAACAGAAACTGCACAGTAAACAAAGGATTAGTCAAAGCAGTTAGAGGAATCATAAAAGTCTTTTCATTTAAAAGGTGTATAATACCTGAAACCAGGTCTGCCACCATCAGTGTGTACATTAGGGGTATGTGACGTTAAGTTAGTCTGGAAGCTTCAGGAGTACAGTATGATGGTAAACCACACAACCAAACTGAAAGATATGTTGCAGACGTCAGTCCGGCTGTGGACCATAACATCTGTAACAGCAGGACTCATAATGGGACATTTTTAAGAGGACTGTGTCAGAATCAACATGGCAACACTCTTGTAGGTTTGAAATAGAGCTAAGAATTTTTACCAATTAAACTAAAGTAAAAGTGAAAACATGATGCTTGTGTGTGTGTATATATATATATATACAGTATATACAAAGTCAAGTTCCATCTGTATCTGCACATTATTGGATGAAATACAAATGTGACAGACTTTAAGAATTCACAAACAATAGTGTTCTTTTAGGTCAAAATCCTTCTCCCAAGTTTTTCTGCTTGTGTTCCGTTCAGATCGCCTTTTAACTTAACTTGTTACCTTCCACTTTCTCCAGGACTGGTCCAGCCGAGGGCCCTGTCCTTCTCAGAGGTCGGCCTCAGAAGCTTCAGGGCCTCCTGGGAGATCCAGTCCACCGACGTTGAGTCCTTCCTGGTTCAGTTCAAGCCAGCAGATGACCATGCTGGCAATTATGTGTCCATGTCTCTGCCCAGGGACACGTTAACTGCCCTTATGCCCCACCTCACCCCACTCACCCGCTATGAGGTCAACGTTTATGCTCAGTACGAGAAAGGGGACAGCTTGCCTTTGACCGGCCACGAGACCACTTTAGAAGGTATCTATGTTCACTCAGGATGTTTATCTTTAATTTCCAAGCTGGTAAATGGGAAAAGTAGCGTCCTAACTGACTGATTCACATTTGTTGCAGAACTAGGCCCTGTGCAGAACCTGAGAGTATCCGAAGAGACCACGGACAGCTTCAGAGTATCATGGCAGCCAGCTCCAGGAGCCGTCACTCGTTACCGGTTAAACTACCAACCTGTTGGGGACGAGAGTTCGAGGCTGCAGACGACCACTGTCGGCACCGAGACAAGGATTGTGCTGCAGGAGCTTCAGCCCAAAACCACCTACCGTGTCACCGTCATTCCTGAATACCAGTCCGGATCCGGAGGGCCGCTGCAGGCTGATGGCACCACCAAAGAAGGTGACTTCTTCTTCTTCTTCTAGAACATGTATAGTACATCATTCACCTTTAAATTGCAATAAATGGTATGACTCCCTAAGACATGTAACAGCATAAGGCTTATGTAGTGCCACATGCTAGCAAGAAAAACATCCTTGTGCCCAAAGGGTTAACAGAAAATGATCAACAGATCACGAGTGTTTGAAGCTTGTACAGATTTTGGGCCAGAAGTCCAGACATCTGAGTATCTGGTTAAGTAATCGCTGAGTCACTGCTTCTGATCCACAACAGGTGTCTTGTGATCATTTTGTTTGTGCTGTGGGACAGTAAAAACTGCAAAGAATTGAACTGTGCCTTTAAATCAGAATGATGAAAACATCCCAAGCTGTCTTTCCAAAAGACCACAATGGAAATAAGTTCATACTTTCTCTCTGACATCCTCGGTCGCTCTGTTTGTCCACGGTGTGTTTTTAAACGTCGTCATCTGCCATTTGGCGTCTGCTTTCATTCCGAAGTTGCCTGGGAGTGTCGTGAGGCCGCACATTTTTGACCCCAGTGGTAAGTGAACTCCTAACCCTGCAGTGTTAGGACAACCTGCCACCTAGCGAGCTCCTCGTCAGATCTGTCCTGCCTTACAGGGAAAGGAATGAAAAACAGACGGTAGCTCAGAAAGCTGAGGAGTAGAAGTGGGCCAAGATGCCCTTAAAGGTGATAAACAACGGAGAAGCAAAGTGAACAGCCCTGTAGACTCTGGACAGTGACCGTAAGAAACGCCAGGTTTAAGATGATCTCATGGAGGAACTTTTAGGCAGGGGTCGCGACCTTGAGCCAAGAACGCTAGAAATAAACAAACTATATCCTGTCCACCATGGCAACAGCATTTCTCTGTGTCTGCGTGTCCCGGTCCCCTTCTGGTTCTTCCAGCTCCTTCAGACGAGGCAGCTGCTTGTCGTCTGAGATGAATTTAAAGAAAAAAAAAAAATATATATATATATATATATTTTACAAAAAGAGGCAGGATTAAGACCAGCTTGCACCTCTTTGACATGAAACATCCAGCTGGCTCTCAGATGGATTTATGTTTTTCTTCCCCCTGCATGCCTTACAATATTGTTCCCATTACAATGGTCACTGTGCCATGACTTTATCTCTAAACTATGAGTTCATGCAGTGCCTTCAGGGTCTGCATGAGTTGCCCCTTTTGCTTGCAGTCTTCTCCACAAAGTCCACTGTTGGGGTCCAAAAGCACATCAGACGCTGGGAATCACTTCACTCTACCATTTTGGGGGGGGGGGGGAGTGTATTTCACTTAAAACCCATGACATGTTCATCACTCAGTAGGAAACAAACACACAGTCTGGCAGACGCACCAATAAAACACTCAGCAGTAAGCATGAGTCACCGCTTTATTTTAACAATTATTTTCTCAAAGGGGGGAATTGTGTGAACATGCCCGACTTCACTTTCAACGTCTCTTACACTCATTCACATCCTGGTAGCTGCCCAGCACAAACAACTGGAGCAACTGGGAGTTCAGTGTCGTCGTCAAGGACACCTCAGACTGAGTTTCCCATCCACTTTTTTTTTATCCGGTCAAGGATGCTTTTAGAGCTACTACTTTTTTCTTTAAATGAATCACATATTGGTTGCTAGGGGGCGGAAAACAAGCAGACAGCTACTCGGCCACCACACATCCTTATTATAGGGTTATAGGGTTGCTGTAGCTAACGTGCTAGCAAATATTTCTTTACGTACACAACCAGCATGCACTGGTTGTGCACTGCTGGAAACACTGAGGCTGAACCAGACAGGAAATGTGCTACAAAAACAAAACTATGAGCTAAAAGAGGCTAAACAAAAATGCTCCAGCCGTCATGACTTAATAAAATATTGATTCATTCAGGTTTTAAAATTAAGATTTCTAAATTAACATGGAGCTCCCTGTAAAGTGCCGGCATGTGTCCTGAAAAACACAGTAACACTTCCAGTGACTCGATCATCTGCTGCGTTTTCAGGCCCCAGATTAACTTGTAGAAATGCCTCGTCTGCAAAAGATGCAGTGAATAAATACACACATCCAACTGTCTGAATGTCTGTCCTCACGTCCAGTGTAGAGACACAAAATAAACGGTAACTTAAAGCTTGACATTATTTCTGGCCCGCAGCTGTGACCCGCTGATCCTCCCAGATTAAGCGATTACTCTAGTTTTATTTTGACTGTGTGGCTCCGCAGCCACAGCTAATGTTTGAGGTTTCACTGTAATTGCTGTGACTAAACCCTGGAAGACGACCAAATCTGTTCAAACAAACACGGCAAAGATTTAATACAAGTCGCTGTTTTCTTTTTGCTCCGGAGCAAAATGTTAGAAGTGAATCCTCCTTTGAAAAAGCCGGAGGGGCTTATTGTTACTGCAGCGTAGTAATAAACAGAACAGGAGCAGAGAGAGGTGGTGAGGAGGAGAGGAGGCAGCCGCACAGGTTCACTATTACTGATGTTAAACACGTCTTGGTGTCATGGCTTCTGTCCATCATTTCCCAGTTAAGTAAGTTGATTGCTGGCGTCAAGACCCCGTCCCCCCCACGCTCATCGTAGAACTCTGATTATCTTGGTGCATGGATTTACAACGTTGGGTCTTAGATGATCTTAACTTTGCAATGCTGTCAACAGATCAGGGACATAATGATCACATGTTCACGCAGGTTAACAATTATTTACATTATTGATTAACTTGATTTTTTTTTTACCTGATTAATCAAAATCAAAATATATGAAAATAGTGGAAAAGTTGACATATTGAGATTCTGATTTTGTCCGACCAGCAGCCCAAAATGTATTTAGTATGTATTTAAACCATCATTTACGACAAAGAAAAATAGCAGTAAAAATAAAATATTATTTATATACGTAGGTAATTTTTTAACATTACCAGACAGACTTTTTTATTTCTTTAAATATTTTTGCGACATAGTTACGTTTTATATCCACATGTGTGTTTTGCTAACTTTAACTTCAGAGTATTGTTAGTGGAGATATTAGCAGATATCATCAGCAGATGTTTTCTGGTTTGATTAAAACTGATATATCCTAAAACGGTTGGGACACGGACGGATGTGTGTGGTTCTGTTTATACCACATCACAGAGGGACGTTTTGGGCTGCGTGCAGGTCCACGCAGGTCCACGCAGACCCTTGCGGACGTGTGGCGGTGACATAGTTTATGTGGCGCTGCTGGGGCCTCCTGGTGGCCTAGCGGACCACGCAACGTCGACTGGGTTTACGAAAGAAACCGGCGTACATTTTGGATAATATTGCAACAAATCAGTGCAGATCCATCATGGTGGGCGCAGTGAAGTGGACAGCGGAGTCGTGGCTGTGTGAGCAGCATGCAGCGACAGCAGCAGTGGACACACGCAGGCTGAGAAGCAGCAAGACCGGACAGGAATGTAACCCAGCTGAGAGCAGGGCTGGAAGGTTAGGAGGAGCAGGGAAGACTGACTAATTCCTGTCTCTGTTTGTCTCTCTCCCTCTCTCTCTCTCTCACCTTCTGTCTTTCCCATCTCCACTCCCATTTCTCTTGTAATTCTGTTTTCTTTATTTCTGTGTGGCTCTCCCTGCGGCCTTCCCCTCTACTTCACACTCCGTCTGTCTCTCTTTCTCTTCACGTTATTTTCTTTCCGTCTCCTTCTCTCTCTCTTTGCTGCTGTCTTCCTTTCTTTCCACCTTGTGAGGGCTTGCCTGGAATTTAGTAGTGTTGTCCGCGGCCTCTGTGTTTCGGCCTGCACAGCCTCCAGATGCGTCCGTGGTCGCAGCGCCATGCAATCAGTACAACCTCCACTGTTCTTCTTTCGTTCTGATGCTCCAGATTGTCGGGCCCGGACTGGCATGGACGGGCTGGTTCAGTGTGAGGACACCGCAGACGTCCCAGGTGTTGTCCCACATCAGAGTGGGTGGAGGGGGTTCCTCATTACATTTGTTCCCCTCACATGCTGCTCAGACCTGCAGTGGAAAAACTCTGCTGCTCTGCTACTGTACCCACCTTAAAACCAGTGAGCTCACTCGTTCTTATTGTAAAAGCTCTTGCTGCGCAGCGTTAGGCTTCATCAGGAGATTTCTCTTTACGACCAAGTGGGAGCTAAAATGGTAAACTCTTCTTCATGCCAGCATCAGCAGGTTATGATGTTTTCTGCGACGTATCGGAGCTGATTCAGGTCGCTGCCCAAACTGCCGCAGAGCGACTTTGATTTCAGTCGTTCTTGGTTTGTCCGCACAAAGCCATAGCAGATCCCAGGATAAAGTCAGATGGCGTTTGTGTAAATGCGGGACATCTTGCGCAGTTGTTTGCCGAAAAACCTGTCCACAGCTGATACATGAAGGCACTGCAGCTGCTTTTGGCTTTTTTCACCAAGTCCTTCACTTTTAACACTCACTTGGAAAGAGCCCAAAACGTTGACGTTAAGCAGGACCTCCTGATTGTAGGACCAGGTTCAGCGTTCTGTGGGACGGAAAACCTTTCAGAAGTGTAGGGAAAAGGGAACAGTCGACACAAGATGCATCTTTACAATTATACAATAAATCTGTAACGGCTTCCACTGGACAATGAAGCCAAAAAAGCCAAAGACCAGTGCGAATGGAGCAAAAAGTTGTAAAGTTGGAAGGATGAGGTGTCTTTGAGGATCCACTCCAGACACTTTTTTGTGTCCTGTTTTTCGTATTCAAGAGCTTTCCGTCGTCCTTTATGACTTTCATGACCCAAGAGGCCATTAAACTGAAGCCCCATAACAATCTGAAAATACGTAGCTGTCGACCTTGAAACCAGACATGTTTGTTGCATTACAAAAGCTGACCTTTTGAACGTCCAAAACTTGCTCTAACTCGCCAAAAACCAACTGCAATTCGTTTCTTCTTTCCGGCTTTCACCTGTATTAGCTTTCCAGGCCTGCTCCAAGGTTGTGCAGGTGAGGTTGAGGTTGGAGTTAAGGCGAGGTTTGGACTTACTTTCCAAAGATATGAGGAGGTCGTACCTTCCAGCTCGGACAGAAAGACAGAGATTATGGCTACAGCCGAGCTCCGCTCAGCGTTCCTGTGGTGATTCTGGCCTACAGCACGCTCCGTCTCAGTTCAGCCCCCATTTAGAGTCGTGACGAAAGAGCGAACATCCATTTTTGGCCAAACAAATGACATCTCTTATTGCCACACGAAGGTGATGAAGTTTATTAGGTGGAACAAAAGAAGACGAGTGCAGTAGGGTGCACTCACGCACCAACAAGTAGATTCAAAATGTTTTCGAGGTTTCAGCCCGAAAGCTACGCTGGAGTGTGTAAAGTACTGCACAGCGATTTGTAATATTATGACACAGGACTTTACAACTCTGGGACGTTATCACAGTGGCAGTTAGCAGAGTTAAACTTTTTGCCCGGATGAGCCAATGCAGTGGTGCAGAGGGCACAAAGAGGAACACCCAGCTCTGGAAGTTGCTCATTCAGCTGAGCAGGATTTCTCTTCTGATGTGGTGAAGTCAGAGTAATCTTTCTTTCCCCCCCGTCTGGGCCACCCGTACAAAAACAGCAGACACTCTCTGCACTTCAAGGCGCTTTAAAGGGCTGACGGCGGATGGAACGTGTGATGTGGCCAAGTTTATTCAAAGGAATAAGCCAGTTGGACTTTCCACTGCGACTGTAGGGTTTCAGCAGCATCTCCAGCATCGCGTCATACACACAGAGGAACTCTTTTGCAAAGTTCGCAGGAGGCAGACCCGACCTGTGCCTCGATCACGTGCCCTTCAGGTTGCAGAGGAAGTCGGAGTTGCACAACTGTTTCTCCGAGGTGGAGCTGCCGGTTCAGGACACAATCTGCTGAGTCAAATGAGGTTAACAGTCAGATCATTTCTGTCTCAAGATAAGCGTCTGCATGGCTACGACTCAGCTGTACAAACTATTAACTAATTTGAAACCAGATTTTAAAGTTCATCCTTTTTGGTGATAATGGAGAAACGGTATCAAAACTTTAACCTGAAATTTGTTGACAAAACAATACCACCACCACGTCCACTTAGTAGCTGCTCTGGAGCTTTCAGTTGTGTCCCACGGCCTTCCTCAGTGGACGGAGTCTTCCCAGCTATCGAGGAGTTGTAGGTTTCATTGTCTTTTTTTTGCACCAGTTATAAACCAATTTAGCAAAGCAAAGCGCAGTCCCTCCAGGACTGGAGGTTTAGCTTCATAGTAACAAAAGTTTGATGTGTTTTTCTTCGTCAGAAATACTCCAAATTAAAAGCAGCCTGTCAAATTAAAAGCCTGGTTAGAGTCGATCTGCAAAGAGCATTTCACGTATTACCATGAGCACTGAATAGGCTGAGTAAATAGATTTTTCAGTTCAGTATCTCTCTCACGATATGTCAGCCTGTTTTTTCCATAACAGACGGCTCATCTCTTCGTCTGGCCACATGAGAGCTTTTAAAAAAAATGAATCAGTGTTGTTTTAAATTCAGACCAGAAGCAGTTTTTCCGACTATAAACATTCGGAGAGTCTGGTGTTTTTCCTCCCCCCCCCCCCGTCAAGATCTGCATCAATTGGCAAAAGCTAGAATGTGATTTATTTCACGCTCACTCTCTTGATTATATAGCTGGGTCTGATGTTTTGTGGTATTATAACGCTGTGGAAACTTGGCTTCTCGGTCTTTCCAGCGCCTCCACAGTATATGCTGTCACCTACTCTAAACTGAAGACGGATTCAAATTTGATATCGACCCTCCCTCCTCCTCCTCCTCCTCCTCCTCCTCCTCCTCTTCCATCATTCACAAATATTTCCAGTCTTCTGCTCTGTCTGTGTAGGAAAGTGACCATATGTCTGCTTGCAGCAACGTGAGCCACCGTGGCGGCGAGGATCAGATTTAGTTTAACAAATCTATAAGGGTTTGGACTTCTGTGTGCTGCAGCCTGCAGAAAGTTGAACTGAGGTCCCGAAGATTTCTGAGAACACTTTAATACTGTTCTTGATGTACCATCCGTGTAACTACCAGTTTCATTACATACATTTTTGTACAAAGGGAATCATCTCTTTGAGAAATGCTCAAACAAAATGAATAGACTTATAGTCTTATAACTGAATGTTTTTAGAAAGTATTATTCTCTTTTTGTGTTGCGTGCTTTCACCACTGAACACAGCGAGGGGGCGTTTTTCTTTTTAAAAGTGGGCGCCATGTCTACAGGTGGCCCTTCTAGCAGATCCTACAGTTCATTACACCACAAAATACGAAAGCTTGGGTGCTACAAACAACATGTCTAGTAGCTCTAGTGGGCTGGTGCTAGAAGAAGAGTCATGGGGTCATTAAAATCCAAAGGGTTCATCCTCTGGGAAGCATATACAGTATCCTGTTTGCAACGTGGTGGCGGGTGGTACAAAAGAAAGCTGTGGGCGTGTGCAAAACCCACTGGGCTCATCCTTATTACATTTAAAATTCAACGTAAGCAAGTCGAAATTTTGACCTGATCGTTATGAAACATCAGTGAGGATGGGGATGATGAACGTACACAGCCAGTCACATGTTGAGCTGCCCTGTAGATGTCGAGTATGTTTCTCTGGACTAAGGACAAACCTGACATCCGCAATACCCTTAGCTCCAGGGATTTAATTGAGATTCCGAAATACAACTCAACAGAGAGAACTTCAAGAGGCAGAGGTTTTAAGGATAATTCTGGTCTTTTACAAGTTGGAATGTATTTTCATAGATTTGAGGATCGTACTAATAACATTTTACTCACCAAGTTAATTGCTGAGATATAGTTAATATCTGTAAGTCTGTTAGTATCTGAAAACGTGGGTGAATGGTAAAAATATTAACATCCACCACAGTTTACTGACTGACGTGTGGGTGCGGCTTGAAATGCCACAAAAATAAGACCCAAGTTAGAAGCTGAAAATGTCCTTTTAAGTGAGAGCGCCATTAGAATAGAAGAACGCCAGAGAGACATTAAGTTCCCAAACAGCTTAATTAAAGGCTAAAAGGTTTACATTTAAATGAGCCATCAAAATACTGATTTTTATAAATTTGGCAGCTGCCAGCAGATGGAAACACTGATTTGATGAAGTAAAGATGTCCAATAAACTACAATATGGAGTTTTCTCCCCCTCCTTGTTATCCCGCTGGCTCCGTGGACACTTTGAGTTCATCCGGTTTCTGACATATTTCACGTCTCTCCTCTCCCATGTCTCCTGTCTCCCAACGCTCTGTGCTCACTAATGAAGCAGAAATTTCTTAAAATATCCTCAGAAGTATTTAAAAAAAAAAAGACCACATCTGTTTCTTCAGTCCTCCCTGCCCTTTATAGCTGTGGCGAGTTGTTCAATTCTTCTGTCCACTCGATGGCCTTTTAATAGTTTCCATTTTAGAAAATAATGCGACCTGCCAGCACGTCCAAATGGTTCCTTTGTTTTAAAGAGAAGATGGCCTTTAAAAAAACCCAACTAAGAAGCTGTCAAACACTGGAAAGAACATTTGAGCAGCTCAGACAGAATGACTTTATACAATAAAGAAAACCGCTCACAGTTGAGTTTCAAAACATCTGTTGTCAGATCTAGGGGGCGCAGTTTTATGCTCCAACATCTAAATACCTTAATAAAAAAGGATGAACATTCAATTTGATATGTAATTAATCTGCATTTAAAGAAAATGCTTCACTGACCTTAAATATATGTTGTACTCTTTTGCATTAGAACACACTACAGAAACCCATAATAATCCATACCTGTGCTTGTTGTTTTCAGTGGTGGGCCCACCTACAAACCTGGTCACCAACGACGTGACTGACACCAGCTTCGCAGCGTCCTGGACTGCGGCGCCGGGCAACGTGAGGACCTACCGGCTTCAGTGGAAGTCGTCGTTCTCTGGGGAGGCTGGATCGATGTCGCTTCCTGGAGACGTGACCAACGCTGTGCTGGAAGGTCTCACTCCGGAGACGCTCTACCAAGTGTCTGTGGTTGCCTCCTACAAACACAAAGACAGCGAGCCACTCACCGGCCAGGAAACCACTGACGGTAAGACCACAGACTCACTCTGTAGACACCGAGCCTCACTGGTTAAGTTCAACCTCACCTGTTACCTTCGGTGGAAATTGTCCAAATTTAAATGAAAGCTATTAATTTTAGATTCTTTTCAAACTGTGATCTGGAGTGAAACACCAGCGTGGTGACAGTTTTGCTTTGTGGCCGAGGGGGAGTACTGGTTCAGCGCGTGTGTCCTGTGAAGGACACGCTGACTTTACTGCATCACAGACGAAGCACGCTGTAAAAATGTCAACACATTCCTGATTCTGTATGCACACAGTGGGGAAAGGAAATGGTCCAGATCCAAACAAACAGGCCACCCAAAACAAAAGCAACGTGCACATAAACTAACAGGTTTCAGTCCCTCGACGCATCTTCCCAGCAGAAATATTATACACCTCCAGCTTCGCGCATTTGGTCAAATATATCAACACACTGAGAAGTTGGACGCCATGTTTTTTTTCCACCAATAAAAACCCGTCAGGGTGGAATCAAGTGCTTTCCTTGGGATCATTAAATATACATATTGTTCCGTTGCAAAGTTAGTTTAATCACTTGCAGAATCATCGGAACAAGTTAATTTCATTTTATAGGGCTGTGGTTGTCTCGGGGGGGAAAAGGAAAATGTGGTTAGCATTTCCTCCCACTTGATCACTTTTGGGTAAATGCCTAATTCATAACCAATTTGTTTTGGCCTGAAGCTGATGGTATCACTCAGCATTAATTCCTGCAGTTATGAATACATAATGATTAACGAAGCACTATAAAGGGAAGCCACACTTGGCCTGGAAACAGAGAGGGAACCATGGTCGTTTTTAGGGTTTAGATTAGAAATAATTAACTGTTCGTGGCTTTTAAGCAGCCAGCAGGAGAAGACGGGTGAGTGTGTACAGTATAGTCCTGCACACGGTCTGCTACAGGAGGTTTGATGGTGGAAGGAACACTGTGGCTGGATGTTTTAAAACCAGGTGGACTGGTCAAAAATGCTTGGATATACGGTTGGCTTCCTATACGAAAAGCACCTTTGGGTCATAACCGTTGAACAAAGGTTCTGTGCATTGCAGACAGTTGTTTCTGTTCATTGTCCATAACTTGAAAGCTCTACACAATTAGCTGTACATTTTGGCTTTTGCAAGTGTTCATGTTTCGTAGAATTTGTGATTGCTACGTCAGAAAAAAATGGGGAGCCACACATATTTTAATTGAGTTCTGGTATTTTTAAACCTAAATTTCTATAAATTTTGGGGTCAAAATTACAAAATTTTGGGATTAGTGCAGTAGAGCGCCTCCACCGGCATCTGTGAACCGGCTGCAACGTAATCTTTTGCACCTCTCACGAGATTTCAGAGTTTGACCTTTTCTGTTTCTGGGTAAACAAAAAGTTTATGGTCTGTCTCTGTAGGGATCATTTCCATAATGTTTAAGTCTAAGTATGTTTGAAAAAGCATGAAAATATTTTTACACTTGAGTCTAAGTCATGGGGGGTTTCTAATGATGATATTTAAAAGATACTAAATATTGGCAGACAATATCAACGTAGTTCTAATGTTTCCTGTTGGTGACCCCAGGGTTTGTGCACACGTTTTAAGCTCAGTCCAGTTTTGAATGTATATATATTTTTTTGTTTTCAGCCTCTGCTGCTGGTAAAAGGTTGGCCGTGTCGGACGAGACCGAGCGAACCATGAAAGTCACGTGGACAATGGCGCCGGGCAAGGTGCTCAACTATCGGCTGAAGTACGTTCCCAGTGGTGGAGGCAAAGAAGTGGCCCTCAAAATCCCCGGGACGGTCACCTCCACCATCATGAAGCGCCTGCAGCCCATGACCACGTACAACGTCACCGTTCACCCCATCTACAAGCGCGGGGAAGGAAAAGCAAGGCAAGGAGTAGGAACGACACGTACGTTGGTCCATAATTCAACCCTATGACAGACAGTACACTGCAGAAACATGTCCATCTGAGCCAAGACGTCTAAACCCGAGTTCGTTCTTAAAACATTATCACTGGTGGAGCGAAATGTGAGGTGATACCAGCTTTTTATGGATGCCATGCCCAGAGTCATAGGGGGTCCTGTGATTGGCCTTCCAAACTGGGGATTAAATCATTTTTTCGGTATAAAATGAAACATGTATTAGTCGTACTTACCCAGAGCCTGAGCTGGTCTCTGCGTGCAGTGTCAAGCTGTGGCGTATGGTGAGATTAGCCTATTAGCTGTCTGTAGTGCCACATGTTCAGTCAGTGTTGACCCTTCATTTGGTATCGCAGATTCACTGAGTTTGGGGAAAAAATACTGTTATAAGTATTTCTTGCAAACGGCCCCAGATTGGGACAGACCCCTTACATTTCCTGCACCCCTCCATGCTCTCACAATGTAAAAAATCTGCATATTTCTGATACATGTGAAAACATTCTTAATGTGATGTGAACGCGTACAAAGCATTGAAGTAATTGTCTAATTGTGAAAGGAGCTGCAGCTTGATGCCACAGACATCCACTAATTTAGCTGACCAATGCTCATGTGACATCTATGACGTCAGCGGACTCTGGGTGAAGTAGGATACGTTTGTTTAAATTCCCCCCAAAAACAGACTATCCCTTTGTGGTCAGGATATGGACTTCTGCCTGAACGGACTTCATGGATATTCTCCTGTTGAATGTCACTATTACAAATGGAGAAAACTGGCTTGTTTGACAATTTCGCCACCTCTTCCAAGAGAGCGGTTAACACAAGTCATTCTGCCCCGGAAACAAGTGGGATTCTGATGTCAAAGTTGTAGGTTTCTTCCCCCCGTTGTTCCACCAAAAATAAGGTTTATGAACGGACTTCAAAGTTTAAACGGCTTGCTAAGATGAATATTTTTCACACAGCAGGTTCGGCGGCGCTGCGTAGGAGCAGCGTCTTTTCACCAGAACACTAAAATCACAGTTAATCACACGCTCGGTCACACGCTACCATTACTAACACACAGCATGACACTGGGCTTTCTAACGTATGACACCTGGTTCAAGGTATTGTATTATGGACTAATGAGAAACTGGCTTGAATGTGGTGCGGCTGACCTTCAAAACCTTTGCCGAGAGTTGGAGTTTTTATTTTTGGACTTTTATTCTGCGCAAGTTTGTCCTGAAGTTGTGGCCCGGTTCTTCTATTTCAGTGTCGCCCTTCAAGGCTCCCAGGAACCTTCAGACATCGGAGCCCACCAAGAACAGTTTCAGAGTATCCTGGGATCCAGCACCCGGAAACATTAAGGGCTACAAAGTGACCTTTCACCCCTCTGGGAATGACATTGACCTGGAGGAACTCCTGGTTGGTCCCTACGACAACACAGTGGTTCTAGAGGAACTTAGGTAACCTTTCCTAGCTATTATATATTGAAGTATTCTGAGGAATTTCATGCCTTTATTAGACAGTTCACCTTGAGTTTATAAGAAGATTTGTTCTTCAATCTATGGTTGTCTAATTTTGGAATGAAGGAAAGATCCAGTAAAGTTAAGGACAGTCACTGGAAAGACCGGGAGCTGCGTTTTGGCAGTGACGTATTCTAATTGCGTTTGTGAAAGATTGACGCAGGTTTGTGTCATTTCCTTTCCCCCCTCAGGGCAGGAACAAAGTACGCTGTTGCCGTGTTTGGGGTGTTTGACGGAGGGGAGAGTAAGCCTCTGGCAGGAGAGGAGAAGACGACGCTCAGTGACGGCCCTGAGCCGCCTCCTCTCGACTCCTCTGGTAAAAGCTGATAGCTCCAACACACCACAACCCGCACTCCATTAGCAGGCCTGCAGACCAGACGCGCTCTGATGGTCCAGGAGTGGTCTGACTTCCAAGTGCCGCCCAGATTAGCGCCAGAGCGTTGAATTATTAGTTGTCGAAGGGAATTAACGTCACTCTTGCTTTGGAATCGCAGATCGAAATTCGACGCAGATGATTACGATTAGAAACAAATTATTTTGAGCTGCTTGGCGAGCGTCTCCTCACCCCCCCGTATCTCATTTGGACTGTGATCTCGGAGCACAATGACATGCCATTGAGCAGACATGTGCTGAAGTGTTGACAGTAACATTTATAAATTGTCCGACTGGACGTGTTCCCCGAACGCCTCAATTTGCCAGCGTGTGTGAGCGGCCACCCCACGATGTGCTCACCTTTAACGGTGTCATCTCAAACATACAGCTTCATTACCTCCCGGATGAGTTGCTTTTGAACTCCGTATCTGCTGCTCAAATGTTTTAGTAGATATTTCGCGTTTTTATGTTGTTGGAAGTGTGGAAAGGGGCTCTGCTTGCAATTACAGCCTTTTTAGTCTCTGATCCAGAGCGCTAGCTGCTGCCGGGATGTATGCAGTTTAGGAAAATGTTATACTTCTCACAAGACCCAGAGGAGGTGCTGACCCTGTTCAGAAATTCCTTGCCGTAATGGAGAGCAGACGCGGTGATCGACTGCCCACCGAGTGGGGGAACAGGCCAAGATGTTCAGAGGTTCCACTCAGAGATCCTCATATATTAAGCTGCAGCTCTCACATGGCAGGCTGCTTAGTGGAGGCTTCAATCCAGACTTTCTGACAGGGTCCATAAGATCTGGCAGGGCTGCTTCGAGGCGTCCTCCATACGCTGCAAGAGTTTTGTTGAATCACTTGACATTATCTGGAGTAAGGTCGTGTTTTTAAGTTAACCACCGTATCGCATGTTAAAATTCAACATGACGTTGGCTTGTTTACCATCACTTTGTAGATTTGTACATGTTTAGACTGAATACGCGGTCAAATGGATTCAAGGATAGCTGGTTGAACATGTAAATCTTTGGATGTAAAGGCTGGCTTTCTTTTCAGTCGACAGATATCTGAAAACTTTATGGACGTCTCGTCCAACGTGGCTGGAAGCGGCTGCTCTTCATGCTTGCCGTTGAAAGCTCTGCAATAGTTTTCTCAAGCTACTATTTTCAAGGTCGAGGATGGAGTGAAGTTAAACTCAAAATGTCACGGACGCCCCTCCTGACGCTCCTCCAAGAGTCAAGGCCATTAAATTTACGTATTTAGATAATGGATCTGTTATCAACTAAAGTGACGATGCCCATAATCTCATATACTGTCAGCCTGAGCTGGATATTTATTTGCGGTGACTGTTACTCAGAGACACTGGATCCAGCTGTCGTCTGCAGCGCATTAGATGCCTCTTAAAGCTGCCTCTGTTTATGACATCTGTTTTTATTAATGAACGTCGGAGGGACACATGAGCATGTTGTTTACCGGCAGTGGTGTAACTCAAACAGACTGCGGCCAAGCATCCGACCCAGTCCCTCGTAGCGCCGAGCATCTGTTTCTGCGGCCTGCTGAAAAAGAACACACACACAAAAAAAAATAAAAAATATGAAGTCGATTGTCTCCTAACATGTTTTCAATTGCACACACAGGGGCCCGGCTATTAAGCGCTCGGCATCGGCCGGGCGTGTCGTCCTAGAAAAGAGGAACGAGCGGCCGTTTTTCACCCCTACAGGTGCCTGCAGCAGGACTGTGCAGTAACTTTGGGGAGTGGGAGGCCTCGTATATATCGCAGTGTCTCCCGCTGTTGGAAGGGAAAGCAAAAAAAGGGCTGATTCTCCGCTGGATACGAAAACCCAGGCGACTCGCTGTGCGGGACGACAGCGAGAGGGGAAAAACAGAGGCCCAGAAGAGACAGCTGTTGCACAATGCGTTAGGAGCGGGAACTATTTGTGTTACGTGCTGCTGTGTGTAAAACGTTCCGCTGTATAAGCGTCGTCCACTTGTGATTGTGAGAGTTTGGTGTTTCAGTTCTCTCTCTTCCCTGATGTATCTCTTCAACGTTTCACCTCTTCACACCTCGCCACACACAGTCTGTGCTGCCTGTGCTGCCCCAGGCGTCTCACCCACTGTCTCCCTGCAGACACTCAGTGTAAGACCTCAGCGAGGGCCGACATCGTGCTGCTGGTCGACGGCTCCTGGAGCATCGGCCGCATCAACTTCAAAACCATCCGCAACTTCATCTCTCGCATGGTCAGCGTGTTCGACATTGGCCCTGACAGAGTCCAGATAGGTAACGTGTTGCTATTCATCCCACAACTGTCAGCTGCGGCTGCTCTTGCTGCTGTAACAGTACTAACTAACTAATACTCCCTAAACAGCAGTTCAGCTCGGTTAATGAAACTACTACTTTTAATGGCAGCACGAGTACTACTTTCACGGATGCTTCCTGCAGTATACGAGTACTACTAAGAGCAGTGGATAAAATTATACCAAAACATTTTGAAGTGGAAGGGTCCAGCTTTTAACATTTTCACTGAGCAAAAGTAGTCTTAAGTAAAATATGAAGTATCAAAAGTTACAGAATAATTTCTTCTGGTTCTCTTTGCTGGTCAACCTACATCATTTTGTAAGTATGTGCCCGTAGTGTGTTTTCACACATTGCTGTGTGATATCTGCAGGTCTGGCTCAGTACAGTGGAGACCCAAAGACCGAGTGGCACCTGAACGCCCACCCGACCAAGGAGTCCCTGCTGGACGCCATCGCCAACCTGCCGTACAAAGGAGGCAACACCATGACAGGTGACTTACCAGCACTTTGTCTAATCCACAATCTGATCCGAATGTGTTTTACTTTCCTATTTTGGGTCCGTCAGCTGAAGCAAACTGACACTGTTAATGCTCAACAACTGTGACAAGAAGGTAGATTTTCTTTGTGAGAGTTTAAAGTAATAATATTTACAGAAACCACATCTTCTAGGTTTAAATGGATCATATTTTTTACCCGAATCTGTCGTAATGGGGCTAAATACACAACTTCTGTTTGTTGTCAACACGTTTAGATGGTTACATTTGCACTTGTACAACTATTATTATACTGATAAATCCTGGAATTTGACTACAGGCTTTAATCCTGTAAGAAATATAATAGTGGAAATCAGGTTTAGTGTTTGTTTGTAGCTGCAGATGGGTTGGATTTGTCCTAGAACGGTTAGACAGCGGAAAAGCAGAGATTTCACAGAATTAAAAACAGAGTCTGGATGCTTTATAAAAGTCTTTGCTTCGGCCACACAGGAATGGCTCTGAACTACATCCTTCAGAACAACTTCAAACCCAACGTAGGGTTGCGCGCCGATGCTCGCAAAATTGGTGTCCTGATCACCGATGGAAAGTCCCAGGACGAAATTGTCTTCAGCTCGCAGAACCTGAGAGACAGCGACATCGAGCTCTACGCAGTCGGTGAGTGATTTTTGTCGGCCTGCATGGCATGAACCTAACAGCGAGGAGCGAGGAACAGCTCTGACGTAGCAGTTCATTTAAAATAACCGGGTGATATTAACGCGATCCCAAACGTTTTCAAGATCTACTGGTTGACTTCTTACCTTTAGGCAGTCGTACATTTCAGTCAGTTTCATGAAAATCAAATCGGGCAAGTTTCACGTTTTTGGAAGTTGATTTTCAAAGGTAACTGAAATGAACTGAAACCAACAAGGTAAATAAGAAATCAGGTCAATGGTCTAAAATCCAATGGTGAGCTGTGGGAAATGTACCGTGTTTATTTGTGTGTAAAGTACACACAAATTTTTAGTGCGTCACAGGTCAAATGTGATGGTATTTTGGCGATTCGTTTCTCTCTCAGGTGTGAAGAACGCCGACGAGAACGAGTTGCGGTCCATCGCCTCCGACCCCGACGATATTCACATGTACAACGTCAACGACTTCCGCTTCCTGCTGGACATCGTTGACGACCTCTCCGTCAACCTTTGTAACAGCGTCAAGGGCCCAGGTAGGAGAAGAGTCATCGAAGCGCTGTCACAGGTGTTAGGTCAGCGTTTCCAAAGACATCTTGGCTGCTTAATCTTGTCCTTTTAGTCTAATACGTTGTTTTACCATTTCGCTTGAGATTTTGGCCAACTTTAAAAAAGAAAAATGCTGTAGTGATTTCGCATCAGTCATAAATGGGCAAACGAATATGAATGACACATCGAGAAAATGTTAAATTAAATCTAAATCAGGCTAGAGTCATTGTGTTTCAGATTGTTTCTGCATGCCTGATTCATGGGATGAAGTTTCCTTTGTCAAACATGTTGCCTTCATCAGGAGGCACACACACACACACACACACACACACCTTTGCAGTTGCTGGGCAACAATAAACTGCACAAAAAAAATGAAAAAGTACCTGCTGTCTCAATCCCAGGTCTTCTCTTGTTCTGCTTGGACACGACGTCTAGCTTCCTGAAAATGACTAAAAATGCACCGACCTTGATGCAGCTTCACCTGAAGTGATTGCAGTCGTGTTCTGCTGATGGTGGCGCTATAAACAACACCTGTAATTCCGTCTTTTCCTTTGAATGCCGCAGAGTCAGATTTACGCCTCCCAGCAGTTACTGCTGCTGGACGTCAGGATGTTATACTTCACTGGATCTTACACAGCCACAGTGTTTAACACTGACAACCATGTGTTTTTGAAATGTTACCGTCGGCTTTCACTTGGTGTAACCGGTGCTGGAGGGCGTGAGAGTTGCTCTGCTCATGAAGGACGACATAAACCTTCAGTCCAAGTAAAGACATGAAAATCAGCAGGATTACACTTTAAGTAACTGTCGACATGTGGAAAGTAGAAATTATGCAGTCACTGTAATCCCAAGATGAGACCAAATCAATTATTCTCGTAAAAATAGAAAAACAGAAGGTCAGATCCAGAAAATGCAGAAGATAGATAAATTTGAATGACAGCCTCAATTATTTCAGACCATCAAAAGATGTTGTTGCAGAACAGTTCAGAGAATCTGATGGAAACCTTCACATTGGAAACACTTTCTGTCTGTAAATCAGTTTTAAGAGGAAATTACAAAAAATGATTTACAGCACAGCCGGAGAAAAACACTTTTTAAAGAACGCCTTTGGTCAGACGAGCTGAAATATACAGCTTCGCTGTGAGAGGAGCAAACAAGGCGAGGGCGGATCTGTGGTTCACGGTGTTGAAATACTCGACATGTTGGGTCCTATTCCAGCTCTTGTTCTTTACTTCTCAGGAGGTGAACTGGAGGCACCCACCAACCTGGTGACCTCGGAGGTGACCCACCGGTCCTTCCGTGCCACCTGGACGGCGCCCAGCGGCCCCGTCGACAAGTACCGTGTCACCTACATGACTGTGGCTGGAGGACCCACCCAGGAGGTGAGGTCAAGCTTCTCCCCCTTCCCGTAAACCTCCATCGGTCTCTGTTTGTGCTGCTGCAGCTCGAACACGAGATTTAAACTAATTGTTCGAACCTCAAGAATAATATCATGGTATTTCTTTGGTAGTACATCTGAGAGTGTTAACAGGAAATCAAAATCTATGTCCTGCTGCCCCAAATACTCACTAGAGCACCAAATGTGGATTAAGACATTTTAAAAACTGCAGATGTAACAAAATGATAGATGTGATCATGGTAAAAGCAATGAGAAAAAAACAGCTGTAGGACTAGAGATACCAAAGTTTTATGATAAATATTAATACACCGTAAAACCAATTTGCAAGGCAACTTGATTTATGTAACACAGTTTCAAAGTGTTTCATATGGAATATGACTTTCAAACAGAAGAGAGAGATAACAAAATATATATCAGCCGTCACTCTGTGACCACTGACAGGTGAAGGGAAGAACACTGATTATCTGGTTACCATGGCACCTGTCATTGGGGGATATATGAGGCGGCAAGTGGAAGGATGTGAGCGACTTTGACAAGGAACCAAACTGATGGCTGGCCGACTGGGTCAGAGCGTCTCCAACACTGCAGCTCTGGTGGGGTGTTCTGGTCTGCAGGGGGCAGCACCTACCAGAAGTGGTCCAAGGAAGGAGAACCGGTGAACCGGAGACAGGGTCATGGGCGGCCAAGGCTCACTGATGGTCGTGGGGAGAGAAGGCTGGACCGTGTGGTCTGATCCAACAGAAGAGCTTCTGTAGCTCAAACTGCTGGTTCTGATAGAAAGGAGTCAGAACACACAGAGCATCGCAGGATGCTGTGTATGGGGCTGCGTGCATGTTATGGCTGATCGGTGTGTTTCATGGGTAGAAAACCTCATGTCACCAAGCTTCTGATTGGCTCAAGTTGAGACACCAAATCCTGACTATCTCCAGGGATACTTTTACTGCATAAAGCTGAATATTTAGTCACCCAAATTGACATTTTTATCACATAATTCATATTTGATTTTGCAGTGTGTGAGATGAAGTCCTTACGTACACTCTGTCTTTCTTTGTAGATGCTACATAGGCAATACAACGGTGAAGATGGTGACTGTAGTGGGTGTCTTCTGCTTGGTGTTCGCCTTTAACGTGATCATGTTAGGGGTGACAATCAGACGCGTTGTGAGTCTCCGCCACCAAAAAGAGGTTCGAGTCCATCTGCACTCATTGCATTCTACTTTTTTGTCTTTACAAGGGATCTTTATATGAAAAGTCTGGTGATATTCTATATACTTCTCCCTGTCAATAAATCCCAAGAAAACATCAACGCCAACGATGACTTGATCCTTCTGACACGTACTGTGTGCATCCAAAGCCCAATATATCTGATTCCTCTGTGTCAAAGAGCTCCATTAGAAACATTCATTCCCATGAACACACACATACAGCAGTTTATACACAGTCCTGCTGCTGCAAATACTCACTAGAGCACCGAATGTGTTTTTAGTCCGTGACAAATGCACTGTTTCATCCTGTGTGAGTAATGTCTGCTGACGGATACAGTGGTCAGCTGTTCCAAGACTTTCCTGGGTCTTATTTTAAAATCAAACTACATATTTGAAACACATTTGTCAATATTTACATCTCAGTAGTTACCAGTGAGCTTGGGACTGAGCGCCACAGACACGGTAGGGAAGTTGGAAAGTATCCTAGACAGACCACCACGCTGTTTGTCTTGGCCGTTTTCATGGGATTCTTTGACAATAAAAAAATCTATATGCACCAGTAGTTTATCACTGGTCTTACTCTTTATCTTTGTTTGATATGTAATGGATTCATGTTGGGTAAATTTGTCTATGATTTGAATGAGTACACATTAGTTATCTCTGTTGCACATGCAGTTGAATGATAGAAAGCACTCAAAATGGTGCTGACATTATATCTGTGACTCCTGAGGGCACATATTTAAAGATGTGTCTGCTTCCACTCCTGATTTCACACTTTATTTTGCAAGTCAGTTTGGGCAGAGTGACTGCGACAGAGCCAAGCGAGACTTGTGTACCATGCTGGGCATCACCACTCTGCTTGGCATCACCTGGGGCCTGGTCTTCTTCTCGTTTGGCTACCTGGCCACCCCTGGCCTCTACCTCTTCTGCATCCTGAACTCACTGCAAGGTCTGCACATCCGGCTTCCACACGATCAGCTCACTGTATAAATATATAAAATACTGTATATAAAAATGAGTGGAGTACTTGATGGGCATCGGTTGCATATTTCAACGACAGCTGTTGTCGTTCCAGATGTTAAGTTGGTCCTCTTGGTTATGATCCTTATAGAGTGCTGCAGGAACGAGTCCTAAAACAAGGGATGAGTTAGCATGTTAGAACTTCCTGTTCCCTCATCTGGGGGTCAGTGGGTTTCTTCAATGTGTTTGGTTCGATGCCTGAAGTAAGGTCTGTGGTTGACACGATCAATAATATAAAATCCGTCAGTAAACACCCCACTGAAGCTTTGAAGCTTTTACGTATCTTAAAAAAGACAGTTGCTAACAAGCGGATAAATGCGACTTCAGAGGTTGTCAGGGACATTAAACATTGTCACAACAAATGATCAGAAAAATGATTCACCTTTGAAATGTTTTTTAATGTTTTTAATTTTGAATTACTCTCCACCGAGAAACAATAAAAATGCCAACGCACAGCGGACTGGCAATTATCTTGCTGAACAAAATGTGTGAGCATCATGAACTGTTGTTTGCCACCGAGCTTATTTTCTGCAGTAATCCAAAATCCCCAAAAAAATCCAAATCCAAAGTCCCATTGGCTTTTTGTGGAGGGAACCAGGGTGATGCCAACTCTCTAGTTGGCCTACAAAAATGCGTCGTCCCCGCAGAACTCTAATGGTGAGAAATGTATCGGGGTAAGTTCAGGATGGGGCACAATACTGTGTAACCTCTGAAAGCAGAACAGAGAAAGTCTTTAAATTGCTCCGCATGTTTACGCCCAGTCTAACTTGCTATGTCAATGCCAGACCATAAAGGCCAACATGGGTACCTCCCAGTGTGAATGTGTAATGGAAAGACAAATTTGTACAGCCGCATGGATAGCTTCCTGTATCACAATATGTAGGCAAAGTAGTGCATTTTGAACCGTGGCACACGAGGATGTTTGTTCCTATTGCTCCGTGCCTCGGCAGCTTTCAGGGTTTTCTGCCATACAGCCGTACATTTTGGTGCCTTAACCTAACCAAACTGCCACCGTTGTTCTTCCAGAAAGCCTTTCTAACATGTGGTTAATTTTGTGAATCAGTCGCAGTTTGGTTAGGTTTAGGCACCAAAAGCACTTGGTGTGTTTTTAGGATCGTGGTTTGGGTCAACATTGACTTTTGGTTTCACATGGGACCCGTGCATCCACCCCAACCTCCTCGCCGCTCTGTATACTATGTCAGCTGACTAAAGGCGACTAACTAAAGGCCAGGATGCCTTCGGGCAGAAAGCCCTGAGGACAAACTTCTCATGCCATATAACCGCAACGTAGTCGATTAGACGCCAGCCAGCGACCTTTGTTGCATGTCACGCCTCTCTCTCCCCCCATCTCCTGCCTGCCTTTTCACTCTCGCTGTGTCCAGTAAAGGCAGAACAATATCTGATTTCAAACTTACTCAAATGTCAGGGGAAGAAAGATATTGTAACAGTACATTGTCAACAGTAAATGGTGCGTAAGAGTGAAATAAATGTTTTTCTGTGCGGCGGAATGTAGCCTGACTATTTGTAGACTGTAACCAGTGACCTGACAGAGATTATCAATGGCATTTGCATGAAAACATCATGATCCTCCCGTTCGCTCTCATTCTTGTCTCTTTCTCTCCTTTGACTCAGGTTTCTTCATCTTCCTGTGGTTTGTGATGCACTTAAGAAAGATTGGAAACCCGGATACTGCGACGAGCAGCGACACACGTAGCACCAACAGCCAAGGCTGAACCCAACACAACCGCGAGGTTTTTCTTTTGCGTCTGTGTTGCAACAGAAATGCTGTAAGGTTTGCCATTATGTTTATCTGCCTGAGTTCATGATGTTTCATGCTACAGCAATGTAGCAGAGAAGCAAATATGGTAAATAATAAATGGTAATTATATCTCACCAACTCAGTTTGAGTGTTATTTTAAAAGTTTGGTTGTTAAGAAGTTGATCTAGCCTCTGTACCTAGCAATTCTTCTACTTCACCCAGTCTGTTCATACCTGTGTGAACACGAGAAAGGCATGCAAGCTCCTTACAGAAATAAAAGCATTTTCCATGTCACTCATGGGCAAATTTACAAAAGGATTGAGTGGCTTTTGCTGCTGCTAAACCTGCAAACCGTGTAATTCACAAAGCACCCACAAAGGGTGAAATGCACCTCTAACTGTGCTGCCAAGCAAATAGCCTCTCAGTGCTCATAGTGCTATTTGCATGTATTTAAAATAGGTAGACTGTGCTACACTTTGCGCAAAAATTGGCCCATTACTATGTAAATGAGCCATACTGCAAGAAAGTCAGATTAAGTTATATAGCGCTTTTTCAACCTTAACGGTTCCCGAAGCACTTTTACAGATGGGTCTCATTTACACACAAGGACAGTGCTGCCATGAAGGTGCTAGCGTCCATCGGAAGCATAGCGTTCAGCATCTCATCCAAGGACACTTTGACATGTGGACAGGAGGAGCTGGGATCGAACCGCCAACCCTGGGGTTAATGGACGACCTGCCGTACCTCCTGAGCTACAGTCGCAGGAAGAGCAGCACTAATCACCACACGCATTAGTGTCTTCAGAGAGTTGGTGGTAACTGAAGACTTTCCAGTGATCGTGGCAGCAGTGACTAGCCAGGCAAAGGCCTCGGCGTTGCAGTTGTGCTCGTGAGCAGATACTTCGAAGGACAATATAACCTTTTTGATTGTAGCTTGCAGTGTGTGTTTTCTCCTCTCTGCCGTCGTCCTGTCTGCCGTGTTCTTGGTGCAAAGCCGGCATTTGTACTTTGTCGCATGGATAATTGCAATCAGATGCAAAACCTTATGGGTGTGTTTGCGCCGTGATATCATTAGTGCAATATTATTGTGAATCTTGAGATGGGTCATATAGCGGCTGCAAGTGTAACCTACTATTAGCCTATTACTGCAATAACAAAATATCTATTACATGTTGTATATGAAAGACTGATTTGTGCAAAACTTTCACCGTATATATTTTAATTTGTATATTTTTGCAAGTGTGCCTGTGTGTGTGTGCACATACACTGTTTTGATGTTTTCTTTTACAGTTACTAATTCACCAAACGTCATCATACCCAATACAAACAATATCAGCCGGAAACATTTCTGTTGACAGACCTGGTTTTACTGGAGCAGTGAAGTTTAGACCGCGACGTCACGTCTCAACACATCCACACTCACCTGCAGTCATTCAGGTGCACTGATAATAAAAAACAACATTTGCATAAAGCAAATACCTCCAGCAGATCGAACACGAGCACTATTGTGTTTTACTTTAAGCTCCCCGAATCATGACATAAGTCAACCAGCACGGCTCACGGTCTGGTACATCCTGTTCACTTCAGAGGAAAGAAGAGGACGACTCTGTGTCCACTGAGTTCATGTAAGTATTGTGGCGTGTCACTGTGATTGTATTATGGAATTATTTGAGTCTGAAGATGACGCACAGTAACCTTTTGGCCACTGGTGTGGATTTTTACTTTTTGAGTTGTGAATGCTTTAGTGTTACCGTTAGGCGAATTGATCCCATGTGTTTCTTTGTTATTTGGGAGTGAACTAAGAATAAGAATAATAAGAACAAAGAGAGAAAGATGAGAAAATTAAAAACGTATTGCTGTGCTGTCTTGTTAAAAGGTCAAATCTTTTCTCTTTTTATTTTTCAAGAAAATCAAGATCTGGAAACTGGAGTTAAAATTTTTTCAGTTCAGTTCAATTTTATTTATATAGCGCCATATCATAAAGTTATCTCAGGGCACTCTTTCATATAGAGCAGGTCTAGTCCGACTCTATCTACAGAGACCCAACAATTCCTACCATATTTGTGAGTATTTGATTTTTCTATTACTTAACACCACTATAACACCTGACCATGTTCAGGACAAGAATGCGCATTTCATTGTTTTCAGCAAAGGGGGCCATGTATGTGGCTTCGGTCTGTTTATAACTAAAGTATTTTATTTTGGATGTGAATGGACTCACAGCTGAGACACACTGAACATATAAGTCTGCACTAAAATGTAGCTTTATTTCTACTTGTGTTTATTCCATCAGTCACACATTCAGAGGAGGTACAATGGTTCCCTTCGTGCTGCTGATGCTGCTGCTGCCGCCCAGCTTGATGGCTGACAAAGGTATGAATGTCAGTTTTATGAGTTTAGGTTGTGTTCACCAAACAAAGAGTAATGCGTCTATTCAGAATGGTTGCAAATAAATATTATTTATTTATTTTACATCTCATAAGCTTAAAGGAACAGTGTACCTAAAGATTAAGATGGCTGGTTGCCGTCTGACCAGGCCTGTCTCGGTCAAAACAGCAGTAACAGAGCACACTGTGGGTTATCTGGCAGAACACGCCAGAACCGGCTGAGAGATGGTTCTGTGGAGTTCAAAAACAGCAAGTAACCTGTGCTGCATAATCCAGGTGATTGTACTTACAGTAGGGGTCTAAAGATCCAAAATACCTCAGCATCGGCATTTCCCCAAAGCAGTGCCGTCACCATATGCCATAAGGTCTTCCGTGACAAAGGTCTTGCCATTTAGCTTTCTTGTGCCTGATAAACTCTTCTGAAGCTGAGAGACATCAGTAAAATCCATCCAGTTACTTTTAAATCTGAAAGAAATTTACTATAGGGGAGCTACAGGGGAGCCAGGTGGAACTCCCCTGAAAACACTATTATTTTGGACTCTCTAAAAAATTGACAGTATGCTATTTTTGCCATGTATTTCTATTTGATTCATCACCGATTCAATAAAGAGACCGGCTTGAACGCTGTTTTTGCCGCCACCATCACAGCGTGGCGGTGCAACATCACACTCTTCGCTCACTTTATCTCAAAGGTCAGAAACATTTGTTATTCACTTCTTTGTCTTGTAGTCAGCACACAGATGTGTCAAAAAAGAAAGCTCGCAAATTTTGGATTTACCAAGATAAAGAGCAGCCAGAGCCTTCTACCGCAAACGTTAGCTTGACGACAACCGGCACTGATGCTACACCTGCTGCAACTGCTCAGCACAAACTCAGTCCTCTCTTCGAGGCACATGCAATAAAAAATGTACCAAAGTACTATTTAAACCACCCATGTGCATTTGCAGTAACTGTGTTCTAACAGTCTGACGAGCCAAAAGTTAGCAAAGTAGGTGCTCTCAAGAAGAATGTTTTATCTTCATTAAAGGTTACCTCGCAGACTTATAAAACACACTAAATCTCACCAAACCGCCTCTCTTAGTCTTTCCACTGTTTCAACAATCACCAAGTCTGGTTGGGTCCAAATTAACACTTAATTCTTTGAGTTTAGTGGCGAAATGTACTTTACTTCATGTTCAGTTTGTCATATGTTGCACCTTTTTAAAACAATTGATCTTGCTGTTGTTTGTACTCCACAGCATCAAATCACGGCCCCATCATTAAGTCTGTTTCTTACTCGTCCTCGTCTTCTGTGTTCAGTTTGTCTCAGCATTGAAAATGGCAACACTATTTTTACCGGGTTGGACGTCTTCATCGCCGACCGATGGTCCGGTTACGTGGAGTGTGTGGCGAATGAATCTCACTGCCTCTTCCAGTGCACGTTCACCAACACATCGTGGTTCAAGATATCAGATAGTTGCTTGGAGGCTAATGTGATAAGGGATCCCACTGTGGTCATGTACAGCATAGAACAACGTAAGTACGCTGCCTCTCAAGTAGACCGCTGACTGTCTACACGCCGGTGAACTGGTCTCTGATGGCATCAGAAACCGTTCAACGATGCTGTGGCTAATTCGTATCCATCCCTAACTGCTCCGCCTCCAAGAACGGGGCGATTATACGTCTGCATCTTAAGTCTGATTTTTCTCTCACTTCTCAGATACAAATTGCACTCTTCATATGTGCAATGACCGTGCCATCTTGCCACTGATTCAGTCGCTGGACAAGGACGACTCTGACCAGAGGAAAATTATGCAACTCTTCTACATAAGGGAGTCATGTGCACAGCTCTTCAGTAGCAACCATGAAGTCAAGACAACCTTTATAAAGTAAGTGTCAGACCTGCTGTGTCTGCTGCTCTGCAGACAAATGTGTTTCACTCCTTCTGTTTTCCGTAATACCGTTTTTAGCTATGAAAGAAGCGGCATGGCTATTTTTTTTTTTTTCTTTTTGTGCAGACTGAAATATCTCCACAACTATTGGGTGGATTGGCCCAAAATGTTGTACAGACGTTCCCAGAGGATAAAATCAGAAATCAGCCAGCAAAAACTAGCAGCGTTACTAGCGGTATTAGAGGATTAGAATATCTTATATACTATTAAAATATTAATTGTACAGCAGCTTAGGGCAGGGCGATAAAACAATAACCATAATTAATAACTAATAAAGTTTGGTTTGATTTGATTTTGACAGCAATTACTCATGACGCACAGAGCCTTCTCAAATATAAAGAACCAAATAACAAACAACCTGAAGTCTGATTGTAGATAAATCGAGGTGTCAGGGTGATACAGAGTGCGTAACACAAATAGAAAATGTAAAAATGACAGCAGAATGTCAGGGAGCGATACAAAATAGCCACAAATGTTCTAAATCAAATCTACGGCCTAACTGGTTTGTGAGAGACCACGAGTCTGATGTCCTTTTTAGCATCGCAGTGAAACTATAGGAATAATACCTGCAACGTTATAGCCGTATACTTTGGAATAGAAAATAAGAGAAGAGGAAAGTAAGGAAGAAGAACAGCCACAGACATAAAGAGGGAATACTTTGACAGGAAGTTAGATGCTAAAAACAAGTCATTCTAAAACAAATAGTAACTGATAAGAGAGGCAGTGGAGATGTTGCTGCCTGTAGGCGAATAAAAACCCTCAGGCAGCTGTCAGAGGGAGAAAAATATGCCAATAAATATAATCCAGTGTAAATAACCAGTCAGGTTATGAACAGATATATTTCTTTATTTAGACTCCAAATGTGTTTATGCCCATTGTTCTTTCTGCAGAGTGGAAAGACAGATAATCCATAACATCATGAAAACCTCCCCGCTCGAGACCCGAGACTCCGTCAGCTACAGTCTGAAGTTCTTGTCTCTGAACGTGGTCAACGTCAGTGAGGCCAACCTGACAGGAAACGAGTCCATGATCCAGATAGAAGCTCCGCAGGTGCGTTGGGCGAACACGACTCCAGGCAGGCACTTTTGTTTTGAGCGTAAACCACAAACTGCCCTGCAGCTTGACTTCGTCTCCTTCTGTCCTCTGTCAGCTGCTGCCTCAGAACAAGTCCTCCGTCCCGGACACCTGGCTGCCTGTGTATGCCCTGCGCCCCATCCCAACGGGGAAGAGGATCGTTGGTTTGGTCAGCTACATGTGGCACAGCCAGTTCCAAGTACATCCTGTCTCTTCTTTACTCCTGCATGGTCCATCCACTCCACAGTCCTGACACCAGGCTGTCAAGGGCACACAGGCAGCGAGGCCATTACATTAAACACTGATGGAAATAAGAAATGTAACTTAAGGGTTAAGGATGCTTTTATTTTCAGCACACAGTATAACTATCAGTGAAATAAGTACATTTAAAAAAGCAAAGATTTTTTAGTAGCATGTTTGCGCAAACTCCCGACACATACATCAACTGGGTGAAGGTGGATAACGACAGCTGGTTTGTGTTGTTGGCTGCTTCTTGAATCATAATTTTCCACCCACATTCTAAAGAAAACAACGTGCACTGATTTGAAACGCGTTTGATTAAGTCTCCTGGTTGGCCGTTGCTAGATTTGTGTCAATCCATCGTCACAAACAGCCAGTGGTTCAGGCTCGAAATCCATCCCACCGCTGGCTACGAGCGCAGCGTTCTCCCTTGATGTCGCCCAAAAAGAAGTCAGACTCTCAACAAAAGACACCGGTGTCTAAAAACCGTATTGACGGGGAAGAAATCAGGGCATCGAGGCCAAACTGGGGACGAGGGCAGCCGTGAGATCCCTGCCCTCAATCTGCAGTTTACACTTGAAATGTGGACATGGTCAGGAATGTCTGCAGATGTGTTGGTCATTATGAGCTTGACTGTACTGAAACTGTCTCCTTGTCAGTTTCAACAGGAAGATATCTCATCAATGGTTCTGAGGATAGAGCTGCTGGGGGAACAGTGCCTTCGTAATCTGAACCCGTCAATCCAGATCATTTTCAGAATTGAGACGCACACAGAGATGGATGTAAGTGTGTTTGTGCGTGCGTCAATACTTTCAACATCAATCTGTTTGAAGGACAGAGTGCATTTTTGGGGCTATAGAAATATTTTCATGCTTGTTCCTTTTGGACTTAAAGCTCATCAAACTCCCAGAATCAATATCGTAGTTTTAAGTGCCACATATGCGTGTCATATTCCTTAATGAGGATATGTTGCATTGTGCTTTTTTTGGTGTCAGAACATGGTGGCACTGAATGCTTTAGCTTTTTAAAGGGAATGAAAAGAATTAACACTTTTAATCTGTTGGCAGAGCTACTTTGACTGGTCGGCGGGTACCGTGGTTGACGTTAATGTAGCTCAACATTTGTGTATTTGTGCAGAATGGCTCGTGGTTCCAGTGTCACTACCTTGATGAACGTGGTAGGTGTACATGGGTTTTTGCTTACAGCAGGAGAAGCAGCACACACACAGGAACAGTCTGAACGTTTCTGCAACATAATCAAATCGGCAGAATAATCTTAATAGCTATAATGTTAAATTATTATGTGCTTGCGTAGTCTTGCAGTGTCTCACATGTGTTGCGTGTTAGATTGTCAGTGTGTGTCAGCCATTAAATGATCTGCATTCATTTTCTTTCATGTTACAGCCAAACTTGATGTGGTTTGGTGCATGTGTGTGTGTGCGTACAACAATTTAGGGCATCATAAACCCTACTGTAAATGCATCTGCATGCGAAATAATGTGTATGTACAGTACGTGAACAAGAGGACATGTTCATTTGCATGCAGTGACGAGAGGTTTTAACGAAAAGACACTTTATTTTCATGTTGCACTGCATGTGAACAAAGATCATTTTCACGGAAAAACATTTTACAGTGTTTTTGTTTAGTGTAACGTTTTGCTCCCTGCTATATTTGGAGGACCAGCGGAATTAATCCTGATTAAGCCAACTGAGTTCCAATGTTTCGTGTCCCCAGAGTGGCTCTGGAAACCAGACGGATGTGAGACTCACAACACAACCCGTGGTGACCAAGTCGACATTATTTGCAGCTGTGACCACGCAACACCCTTTGCTGTCCTACTGGTAAGGACAAACAGTCAATTTGACTGATTTGTTCCTGATGAGAGATTTATCAATTAGTCAAGCAGCTTTCACACAGGAACTCATCTTTGCTCCTCTTGATTCTGTGCTGGTTTTAACCCAGGATGAGAAATCTCTCCTCGACTTGTTACCTAGATGTTGGTAAACGCTAGTTAACCTGCAAGTTGCAAATAGCTACCAAGACTGTTTCTTATCTTTTCTGCAGATGAGGGAGCCAATTGCAGAACTGCACTGGAAAATCCTGTCGTACATCAGTTACATAGGCTGCGGCCTGTCTGCCTTCTTCACTGCCTTGTCCCTTGTGATATATGTCTTCAGTCGGTGGGTGAACATGGATTCGGCCAGCTTTTCTTTCCCACCAGCTGGTGTATTTGGTGTTTTGCAACTACAAAAACCACATCCTGTCTGATTATCAAGTGTTTAGTATTTGTCTTGTTTGTGCCTGCGTTCTCCCCCCCCCAGAAGCCACAGAACGGATTACTCAATCTCCATCCACGTGTCTCTGAGTGGGGCCCTGTTTCTGCTCAATACAACCTTCCTGCTGACCGAGTGGGGGGCCAGGGTGAAGCCGGACTGGGTGTGTGTGTTGGTCGCAGCTCTCATGCACTACTCCTTGCTCTGCTGCTTCACCTGGATGGCCATAGAGGCACTTCACCTGTACCTGCTGCTGATAAAGGTGTTCAACACCTACTACAAACACTACCTGGTCAAACTGTCTCTTGCTGGCTGGGGTGAGTGCTGCGTGAGCACCTCGTGTATTTATGTGGCGTCCATGTGGCCACCGACATGACGACAGCAGGTTAACCTCATCTGAACAGGAAACTCCAGAAAGAGGTTTCAGTTTTTCAGAAAGACTATTATTTGAAGCTTTTTATGTAGAAACCCCTGAGCTAGACAATCTGTAGTGTGCGTGGATAGTACGTCTGTCTCTGCCTAGTATGTGAAGCTGTTCAGTATATGATTGCTCAACAGTAGCGCAGGGTAGTAAAAGAAACCCATTGGTTCTGCTGATTGACACCAAAACCCGATGACTGTTTTCTGCCATTAAAACGCCATCGCTGCATCACTAGAAAGACCATCAGGAGCTTCCACCTGAACACATTTATTACCATGACGTTAAACTCTGTGTGTGTGATTCTCAGGGATACCCGGTGTAATCGTGGCAGTCTCTTTGGGAGTGATGGACTTCAAACAGTTTTACGGAGTTACACAAATGACGATGGCGGACACTAACCAAACGAACGCCATGTGAGTAAATCCTAACTGCTGCATTTCAATGTGTCATTTATATACTTGGCACGGGAGCATCGTTTGTGTGTTTGTCTTAACAGGGTTTCGGCCATTTTACATACAACTTTAGCACACTTTGTTCTGTGCTTTATGTTGTTTATGTTTATATGTATGTATCAGGATCAGCTTTATTGGCCAGGTACAGTATGTGTTGAGTCCGGTTTTCTTCGTTGCTCTCAAAGTACATACACACAGAAATAGACGTACTGTACAAACAGCTGACAACAAGCTGGACACGGTAAACATTAAACTAAATATGATTAATCTAACAGGTTGTTTTAGATGCACGAGGTAGCTCAGGGGGTCTTAAAAAGCATTAAATAAGTTTAGCAAAAGTTTAGACCCTTGAAAATAATTAAAACGTGTTAATCTGCATTTTACGAATTATTATATTTTTGGAACATAGATTCAGACTATGATTTAATATCATTTATTTATAATTTTAATGATTGTATTCTTTTTGGATGCTGTACTGTGCATTCCCTGTATACCCAGAGATCTATATTCCTGCCTGTCCCACAGCTGCTGGATCACAGACGACTCTTTTTTCTACTCCTTGAACCTGGTGTATTTCACCCTTATCTTCATCTTCAACTCTGGCATACTGACGGCAGTGGCCGCCAGCATCTGTAAGATGAAACAAGAGTTCAGGGGCAAGTCCACGTTTGGAGCCGGGCTTGAGGGAAAGACTTGGAGAGACCCACAGAGGTTCGGAGATTCCTGCAGCAGTGGCCTCACTGTGTTGGGTATTACCTGCCTGATGGGGACCACCTGGGGCCTGGCCTTCCTGGGCTCAGGATATATCAACTACCCCATCCTCTACCTCTTCTGCATCCTCAACTCCACACAAGGTCTGCTGTCAACTGTGTTCAGTGCATTTTTGTCTTTGTCAAAAGGGTCTGTTCGGGGTCTCGTTTCACCAGCTCGTGGTTTCATCGCTCGTGTGTCTCTTTGTCAAGGTTTCTTTGTCTTCCTGTGGATCTGTCTGTCGGCCCAGAAGCAGAGGAAGAAAGAAATGGAGGACAGGCTGAGTTCAGTTCCTGTGAAGACGTCCGAAATCACATCGGATTAGACCCCCTTTTTTCCTGCCGTTAGTCCAGATGTAATCATCAACAGCATAACTGTGCTACTAACAGAAACTCCCACATGTGACCCTCCCAATATGTTAGTGGAAATCACCGTAAATGTTCATTTCTGCTGTAAACTCTGTAGCTTTACAACTGTCCTCACATGAACACAAGTCTTTTGTATAGCTTTAAGTCAGTTCTGCCATTAAAGTAAAGTGTCTCCTTCACTGACCTGCGGTAGAAAACTGTGTGTTTTTGAATAAAGTATCTGTGTAGAACAGTGGCCACGTGTCGTGTTGCTATTTGCAAACGGTACCAATCTTTGAAATGATAGAGCGTAGGCTTTGAATTATTCTGATGACATATTAAAGAATTTACAAATGAATAAAAAAGTGTGAATTACATTTTCATGTAACTCAGCTCTGTGTGCTGCCAACTTTGGAAAGGAGCGTGTTGTGCATGTCTGAGTTTCACTTCCAGCTGTGTCAGTTGACTTGTCGTCGACCCTTGTGACTTGACAGGATTTCTTTGTTATATTGCGTATACCGGAAACAATTTGGAAACTTCCCATTTTCTCTAGACTCTCAGGTCTTCAGTCACTGTAAAACATGGAAATCATGCGTTTCTATGAACGACCGGACTCACATTGTAAACTGTGTAAATCCCCTATGAAAGTATCAGTATGAATATCAGCAGCTTAACAGAATTGAGCGATTGTGACACTCTTTGAAATTGATCTGATATCATTTCCTTCCTGCCCAGATAAATGAGTGGTTCACACCCCCTCCCCTCCCCCACCGGTCTGCCACCACAATGGAATATATGCAGATGTGAAACTCACAGCTCACCTCATCAAGCAGACGTCAAAAAAGAACGTTGCTGCTCATGGAAATGTAACATTCTCTGTTTGAAGAACATCAAGGCGCGATGTGGTCTGCTCTTTGTCTCCTCACACTCGTCTGGTTTTCCAACACCCAAGCAGCTGGTGAGTTGTTCACTTTGTGTAAGCAGATGCGAAAAGAGAGTGTAAAGTATGTTGTGGTCACGTTTCTCTGCAGTGAGATTTATTCATTTTTTTGTCTTGTATCCAGTGTGTCCATCCCGTTGTTCTATGTTTGACTCTCTCTTCTCTGTCACTCTGACAGGCTTCTGTGAAAATGTCTTCGACATGTGTCAACATGATGGCTCCTGGACCAGGTAACCTACACAGTGGACACGAAGCTGCTGCCGTAGACCTTTGACATGATTGTGAGACCCTGGTGCCAAATAAAGTACATAGACAATGACTGAGCAAATCAACTGTTAAGATTTCTCAACTCCAGCTTGTTACCCTTTCAGGAACCTCAAGCACGCAAAGGGTGCATTTCTCTGTTAATACCACAGAGTTTTGAAATGGCTGTTACGTATAACCTAAAGGAAACTTAGTTGTGTTGTTTTTTCACCTAAAATCAATATTAAAGAAGCTATAATAGTATAATAACTGTAGTTTTAATATTGTATAACTCCATGTGTGGATTTCTGAAATGCCGAAATATGTGTTTGTAGGTGTTATGAGAACAACATTAGATTGTGTAGAAGAGGAAACCGTTTTGGACCAAACCCCTTTTTTACGATGGTGAACTCTTCTCAAGAGGTGAGTCCATTATCTACCAGCTCATTCATTTCTATTAATTGTTATTTAGTTATATTTGCCTCGGTGTGTGGTCCAAGACCAAAGTAGAGTAAACCAAACAGAGTAAATGTTCTTGTGTGTTCTTATGGTTTTTAGGCTAAAGTGAGTCCCACAGTCCATCACAGCGTTCGCATCCCAGCCTCAGCTCTCCTACAAAGCAGAGCAAATGTATCTGAGGAGGAGGTACGTCTGGTGGCCACTGTGATCAACAGCACTTTCTTCAAGGTACAACATTTACCACCTCTTTTGCCTTTTGTTAATTCAGTAGTAATCACAGCAGACATAAAGAAAGGTGGGTGAATTCAGGACGTTTTCTAACTTTTGGAAATCTGCAAAAGTGGCTGCAATTCAACTGGATGCATGAGGATGATGAGCTTCATATGTGTGAGCTGTGACACTGGCTTCTATTGTAAGTTAGCGCCCTCTGTATAATTATGCAGGGCAGCATTTCCCCCTAATGCTGATTTGCATTGATTTGCATGAAGTCTGTACGCTGTCAGTCGTTGAAAGTCGAGGGAAGCTGGTTGATACTGCAGCCGATGCCGTTCAGTTATCCTACACGCTTTGCACACTGATTTACCTGTAATTAATCACACCCCCATTGTTAATGTCATGTGTCCCCTCCAACGCCTCTGTCTGTCCCTGCAGCCGAGTCGTCCTCGGGGAAGGATGGTGCTACCAACCAGGCAAGGCGTTGTTATGAGTGGGTTAGTCCTGGCGGTGAAGGCGGGGAGCCATCCTGTCAGAAACCTTCCACAGCCCGTCATATTAATCTTCACACACAACAGACAGGTAAAACCACCAGTTCTGGCATCGTACTCGCAAAATGTAACAACCTGCTCTCCCCTCATTCTGAATACGCATGTGTTTCAGGTGGAAAATGGGACTTGCGTGTTTTGGCAGGAGTCGGAGCTGCAGAATGGAACAGGTGGGCTACCGATGGCGGCCTACAGCGTTTTTGCTGTTAATCAAAAAGATGAACTCACATTTCAAACACTGCGTGTGTTTTTTTTAGGTCAGTGGAGCACAGACGGCTGTAATAGCAACGACACTGGAAGTGAATTCATTTGCAGCTGCAACCACCTGAGCTTCTTTGCTGTGCTCGTGGTAAGATCAAATCTTCTTTCCAGCATTACAGCCCATAGCAACAGTGATGCTTATCGTAGTTTGGAGAGTGGCGTCTTTGTTCTAGAGCCTTTGCAAAACCAAAAACACAAGATGTGTGACACGACAACATGCTCCTCCGCTCCAATGAAAGCACCAAAGCTTTTTACATTTCAACCTTGTTTTTTTTTCTGCTGCCTTTTCATTCCAGTTGTTTTATGAGCAGATTGACAATGTGCATTGAAATCAGAGGCACGTAGCTGTCGACTTAAGACGAAACTCTAAATAGACGTTTCATTGTTTTCTGTTCCAGAACCCAGTGCTGTCAGTGGACAAAAGCAACGCTGTGAAGCTAAGCTACATCACCTACATCGGCTCGGCTCTCTCCATCTTCTTCACAGTTATCAGCTTGATCGTCTATATATGTCTACAGTGAGTTTTCTGGTTGACTTAACACAATTATTTCCACTGGTCTTGGGTGGTTAACGTCTGCAGTGCTACCTTTTAATAGAGCTGACATCTTTAGGCCTTTTTTGTCGAGGGACTGAACAACTGTGTTTATTTCCTCCATAACCCTAATATAGAGTTGGTCTAGACTTGCTCTATATTAACAAGTGCTACAGATAACTCTGTTATGATATAGCGCTAATTGAATTGAATTAACCCATACAGCAGGACCCCCGAAGGTCTTTACTGTCAGACATGAGGTTACGTTCACACGTCCTCTGCATTTAACCCATCCGTCCTCCTGAGGACAGCCTGGAGCAGTGGTCAGCCTTCAATGTGGCGGCCGGGGACCAAGTCCAAGTGCTTTATGCCCCATGTTGGTCAGGGACAGGGCACTCAACCATTAGTAGCATATCAGTACTACTAATATTACTACTTATCAAGGCAGAAGTTAGTAATGGAGCATGGAAGAAAGCGTGGATGGATGGCACGTACTTTTCTGAGGCTGGAGCGACACCTTCTCTCTCTGCAAAGAAGGGTGTTATGTGTTGCAGTGGTGCAGTCAGCCTGCACAGACTAAATTAGAAAGTGCTAAAGGAGTTGCTGCGGTAACGTCAAAGCTGTCTGGCTGTTGTAAGTCCCCTGGGCTCACAGGGCTGTGTTGAGGTGAAGACACTTCAGGTGAAAATGGCCAGATGTGGTAGTTGCCCCACAGGTTAAATCAGAAGCCACAAGCCTTGGTGTTTCTCGTGGACTGAAGATTTAAATCCCACATAAAGAAGGAGACCACAGCAACTTTCTTTCATTTAAGAAATACTGCTGAGGCGCGGCCGTTCCTATGCCAACAAGAAGCCGAGAAACTTGTTCATGTATTTATCTCGGGTAGATTAAAGTACTGCAATTCTTCCAAAACAATCAATTGATAAACTACAATTAATTCATGTCGCTGCTGCCAGGATTTTAACTAGAACAAGAAAGAGCTCATCACACCAGTGTTGGTGAACCTGCACCGGCTCCCGGTGTCTTCTAGCATTGATTTTAAAGTTCTTCTACTTGTTTACGAGGCTCTTGCTGGTTTGGGAGCAGCCTACATTATTGAGTCTTTGTCATTTTATTATCCTTCATGGCCTCTTAGATCCCCTGCTGCCGCCGTCTTAAACTTAAACTCTCACACGAAGAAGAGAAGCCTTTTCTTTTAATTATGGAACTCCCACCCCGAGGCTATAAGAGACGCAAACTCTGTTATTAAAAGTTATTTATTCCGCGTTGCTTTTAACTGTCACTCTTCCCCCGTCTGGTTTGATCTGTTTTCATGCTTGACATATTGTTTTGTTGGCTTATCTTTCATTGTCCCTGGCAGATGTGCTGTTGCTGTCTGCTGTTTCTCGTTTGTTTGGTTTTGTTGTTTGGTTTTGCACCAACTTTTTGCAACGCACTTTGAGCTAACCCCCCTGTACGAAAGGTGCTATACAAATAAAGCTTATTATTATTATTATATGTGCTAAACAAGGAATACCAAAATGATCACGGTGCACTGTGTGTTGTTTGTCTTTCAGACGGCGGCGTCCAGAGAAAGCCATCGGTGTGCACATGCACCTAACAGGGGCGCTGCTCTGCCTCCACCTCAGCTTCCTGCTGTGCAGTTTCTGGGTGTGGCTGCTGAATGAGAACGAGGAGGGCTGGGTCTGCCGGGGTCTGGGTCTCTTTTTACACTGGTCCCTGCTGGCCACCTTCACCTGGACAGCTCTGGAAGGGTTCCACCTCTACCTCCTCCTGGTCAGGGTCTTCAACATCTACGTCAGGAGATACCTGCTCAAACTCAGCTTGGTGGGATGGGGTGAGAGGGGTCTTGTGTTCCTGTCAGATGTTAGAGGTGTATGGTTTCACTCTCTTCCAATAAACTCTTAACACGGACGGAAAATAGCTAAATGTGTGAACAGCTCATTTGGAATTGGACCTTTTATACTGTGAGAACATTAGTGGCAAACAGCCGTGTTTACAGCAGAAACCAGACATATTTTTATGTTTGGCAAACACCAGCAGATAGGAACTAATATTAGTGTTCATATTTCTGTCCAATATTCACTCTCCTTTGAGCTTTTTTTTTTTTTGGTCTCTTCTAACTTTAAATTCTGGATCTTTCTTGTCTGTATGCAGGCGTTCCTACGCTGACTGTGGTGGTTTGTGGGATTGCAGGTGTTTATGGCAAAAACAGCCTGGAACTGAAGGGCGACGACAACACTTCTACAGCGCAGATGTAAGACGCCAAGATTCACTTTTAAATATTCAGGAGGTCTGAATTCTTACACACTGTGATTCTAACTGTGCTCTGGTTTGTTCGCTGCCAGCAAGCAGCTTAATTGGAATCCAAATGCAATTTTTTTTTTTTTGCCTTGTTTCTTTAACAACCTGCAGATGCTGGATGAGCAGCCAGTTCCCACAGTGGCGTTTAGTGAACTACATCACTACTATGGCCTTCTCGTGCCTGGTGATACTGTGTAATTCCTGCATGCTGGGGCTGGTGGTGTTTAAGCTCTGGCAGTTGAGGGGAGGTAGTGGAGGCACTGGGACGAAGACGAACCGAGAGAAGGGGGCCAGGTTATGGAAGGACAGTGCCACCGTGCTGGGCCTCAGCTGGGTGCTGGGCTTACCTTGGGGGTTAGCGAGCACCACCTACATCTCCCTCCCTTGGATCTACATATTCACTATACTCAACTCCCTGCAGGGTCCGTATGCACACGATCCTCACATAAAGCGTGCGCTGTGCTTCCATGGTTTGCTGGAAGAATTCACAGTCTTTCCTGTTTCTTCTCAGGTGTCTTACTGTTCCTGTGGTCCGTGGCTTTGACCTGCAAGTCTCGATCTGACAACAGCTCCTCAGTCAGAGACCCCTCCTCTCAGAAAATGATGACCACTAGTTTCAATTCCTGATGTTCACAGCTAAAACAGATGTATTGTCCATTGCCTATATTAGGTGTTTACAGTGTTTGCTGATGTCCTTAAAAAACAATGGCAAAGACAAACATGCATCATACACAGCAACCCTTTCTAATTATTGATTGTTGCTACAATTGTAAGTAGTACGGTCACAGTAAAATCAATAATAATAATAACTAGAAATGTAAAATTCTGTGGAAATGTATGCGCTCAGCTTTGTTTTGAACAGTGAAGACTGGAAGGAAACTGGTTCATATCCACAGTGTGTGACATGGATTTTAAATAAGAAGTGAGAAAACAGTTTAAACTCTGTGAACCAGTTTGTTTCCATTTGATCAGTAAGAATTTTCTACAAATTAAACTTCATAAGTATATTTTGAAACTGCAAACTTTAAACACACTTGTTTTACTCGCTTTGGTTTCTCTGCTGGGCTCCTGTTTTATTTCCAAACTGACACGTTTCCATTTGTAATGCAAAGGTTTCACATCATTACTGTGAACAAGAAATATTTATTTCTATTCTTTTTTTGTATTTTTACCACCGAATTACATCTCCTCATATATCCTTTCAAGCACTTTCAAGGTATCCCACGGTCTAATTTCAAGCACTTTCAAGGTATCCCAAGGTATGATTTCAAGCACTTTCAAGGTATCCCACAGTCTAATTTCAAGCACTTTCAAGGTATCCCAAGGTATCCTTTCAAGCACTTTCAAGGTATCCCAAGGTATAATTTCAAGGTATCTCAAGCACTTTCAAGGTATCCTTACAAGCACTTTCCAGGTATAATTTCAAGCACTTTCAAGGTATCCCAAAGTATAATTTCAAGCACTTTCAAAGTATCCCAAGGTATATTTTCAAGCACTTTCAAGGTATCCCACGGTCTAATTTCAAGCACTTTCAAGGTATCCCAAGGTATCCTTTCAAGCACTTTCAAGGTGTCCCAAGGTATGATTTCAAGCACTTTCAAGGTATCCCAAGGTATCC
>JAVQJF010085454.1:0-14913 GCA_036023855.1 Gadopsis marmoratus
CCCCTAAATGTCTGTTTGTCTGCCCTGCGATTGACTGGCGACCAGTCCAGGGTGTTTCCCTGCCTCTCGCCCAAATGTTAGCTGGGATTGGCTCCAGCCCCCCCCCCGCGACCCTTCGGGATAAGCAGTATGGATAATGAATGAATGAATGAATGAATCAGATGCTCATTAACAATGGATTATCAAACTGTGTGTTTAGTTGAGACAGAAATAGGACATTTTATAAGGAGAAAGAAATTGAAGGTAATACAGCGCACATAGATATTTAAATCAAGAGCAAAATGCATGCCACTCGTAATAAAAATAAAAGCTATAGATGATTACTGGATGAAGCCATGTGGAGGGAAATGGACACTGATTCGTGTTTGGTTCTTGCTTGTTTATTGGTTACTGGATATGTTGTACACAAGTGTGGGAACACGAGATGCTCAGGTAAGTTACTGCTGTTGTCGCTCAGAGAACTTGCACACTTCACTGGTTCAACCAGTGCTGACACCCTCAGGCTCTCCACTCAATCTCCCTTAGTGTCAATCACCAACACCAACAACACCATGGGAAACTGCTCCTCTCTGTTCTCACCGTGACAAGAGTAACCCAACATTGTGTGTGTGTGGAGAAACCATACCCACTAACTATGCTTAAGAGTGCACAAAGGACTGATGTACCTCTTATTATCCTTATAAGAGGATATATTATCCTTATAAGGAACCCTGACGTCACTATAAGATGATACGGAAATGCTATAGAGACTGGAGATGATGGCTGTATGGCTAGTGTTTCTCTCCTATACCTGCCGTCATCCAGCTAACGCCTTGCCAACTGCGTTGCGGTGTGCAAATAAAATGTGAATGCGGAGGGATTATGGGTGCAGCAGGCTCACCTTCGAACTTCTCTGGAACCACGCGGGAGTCATTTTCAAACAGATAGCCTGGGAAACAAAGGCACAATTGTGTTAGAGTTTCAAGGGGCCTTGATCTTAGCACAATTAGGTTGTTCATTTCAGGATCGGTGCCAAGCTTGGAATACCATCCCAACACAATAACAGTTACAAAGAGAGGATTTCATATTTTTCAGAGACTTTAATCTTTGCTACCAGTTTTAGGGCCAGTGAACTTATTCTAACATATTTAGGAGTCACTTTAAAGCTCTCGTATGCAGAACATAATTAGTGAATAAGATTTTGAATGTCCCAAAATGGTGTAACAAACAATGAGAGTGAAGGGAAGGATTGTTTTCCGTTTTTGATATGGAAATAGTGTTCTTTTTCCAGGAATCATGTTTATTCAGGGATTCTTGAGGCAGGGGTGAGGCGACAGCCTCTGCCAATGGAAACAGACACACCGCTGGCTGGCCAATGACCGCAGAGCTCTAACCAGCTACAGCTCAATGTAGATAAAGCATTGGAGAGCAGGAGATCGGTTACATGCAATTGCTATGTTGGCATCACCATGATTCTTTCCACTGAATAACAACTATAATTTGGCAGAGGCCTCTAAAAGGAGCATAATCTGAACGGTATCACAATAAAAGTCAAACAGGAAATGAAAAGATTCACATTACCTTCATTGCTGTGCTGCGGGTTGGGATAACCCTCATTGTGGTGGTACATAGAGGGACATCCAGGCACATCTGTCACAGAAACACAAGTAGCTGTAGGTCAGGTTAACAGTGGTAAACACAATGCACAACAATAGGATAACTGACCATCCATTCTCTGAAAGACTATTTCCCAGTTTGTCCAGAAATTAGATTTATGGCCAAAACCTGTGTGTTTTTATCAAACATGAATTGAAGTTGCAGTATGGAAATTGCTTACAGGGTTTTAATGTTGACGAATTATCACTTAGAGTAAATCTGATCATACGTTCAAATGAATATAAACCCTATAGGTGCTGCTTACTAAGCCAATATCAGCTTGAGACCCTGGGCGTATTATATGGACATTTTGTGTGATCACCCCGAGCACTGCAAGGACAAACGCTGCATTCATCATATCGCTTCTCTTGTCTCTGGTGGTATTTTTAGGCCATGAGCAAGCACCTTCACCAGACCAGAAAAGTGGTACAGTATACAGTGTCTGCACTTAATCTGGGCACATCATTGACTGACTGAAATAGATGCATTCACTGAAATAGATTTTATATTCCCCATCATAAACCCCCAAGCAAAACTCTCTGCAAGCTGGAACGCCTGCAAAGCAAATTTATGTTGTAAACGAGCTTCATCCGGTGACTGCTCCGCTCACCTTTGTGTTCGTGCGTTTTGGATGTTTTCCTTCGGCTGTCCGTGTACAAAAAAAAAAAATAGGTGTGTCGCTGACTATTCTATAGTGTGTTTGTCTGTTTTTAAACCGTCTGTCAACTGTGTGACCGAGGCAAGCAAGGGCACAAAAAACTGAAAGGTGCAGCTCTTTGCCTCTGGCTCTGGACGTGACTCACTCCTGGGGAATGCAGCTGCAGCACTGTGACCGTGATAAGAAGCCACTGGGGAAAATCAAACCAAACATTGTGGGGCAGCAGCGCTCGATCATACTGTAAATAATATGCCTGCCCGCAATGGCAGGCTCCCACTTGGGAGGGATGGGTAGATTGCTTGTGAGAGCATCGAGGTTAATTGTCTACTGAGTGGCATGACCATTTTGTGTCTTTCATGTGACACAATGGCAGTGATTAGGCCGTGGAATGCCAATTTCTATGCGAAACTCAATTCTCAAGCCTCCATTTAAAACGAAACTGTAGACTTGTGGCATTTGTCTTTCATTGTTCACGGTGTAGACAGCAAAAGACAAAACAGGTGTTGTTGCCTTTACACGCTATTTACTTCAATATGCACCTTTTGCATGCTCCATTGCCTTTTTCCCTCATTACGTGGCTTTAGAATTTAGGGACAAGCAAGTTTTCTTTCAATGAAATAAATGACCGTAAATAAATGGCTTTATAAATCGGCAGCACATAAACAATAATCATTCCAGCTAATTTGGCAGCGTAGCCTTTATAATCCATGTTAATGCCCTATGTGTTGTTTGCAGGGTGAATTCATTCAAAAGCTCTTTAACACAATTTATCCAATTAACTGCCTGAAAGAAACTGTCTGCAAATGTAATATTCGATGCTCCATTTAAATAGTGGTAGATTAAGGTTTCCCATTTACACTGATGTTTCTAAATTGGATTTGTTAAAGACTACCCGTGACTAATCCCTTTTAACAAATTAATGCTTTTATTTGTCTTCTGCTTACATCATTCTCCATCCATTGAGAAGCTGTGCTCAAGGAGATCATTAAGGGAGGACAGAGTGAAACTGTCACCCTGTGTTATCTCGTGAAAAGTGTGGTGTATTGTATAACCGTCCATGATGAACTCTGATCTTTTTACGTCTGATCGGCCTCTGCAGTCGGTCAAACCCTTATCGAAGACCCTTGTGAGGAAACCCCACCTGATTCAACTTTCTCCTGCTCCCAGCAGTTATCCACAGAAAAACATCCTTTTGTTCTGTCCCTATTTCTTTTTCAAGGTTGTGCAATTCCTTGTCAGTGCTACCCAGTCGCCCTAACACCATAGAGTGAAAAGATTAGGTTGCTTTTCCTGGGGTTCTTTTTTGTAATCATGCATAAAGTGTGCTGGTTTCAGCGCTGGAATACATGCTTTGTAGCCATCCACTAAAGAGCATGTGGAACCTGTGGGAATCGCAACAATAGCCTTTCTGCTCTAAACCCTGTAGCAGCAAATATACAGGTGGTTTCTGTGCTCTCCAGTGGTAGGGCTTGTTGTTAAGGCGCCCGAGCTGGCTACCGCACCCCCCCGTCACCCCCCACCCAGACCCGACCACTCCCTCCCCTCACCCTCTCCTAAAGCCCAGCCAGTGAGAGGTTCGGGTTACTGCGGCCACGCTCATTTTTCCATTATGAGTTCATCTGCCTGCAGAAAAAGGAAGCCGCTGGTGCAACCTGAAACCCTGGAGCACTCCACCAGGGACTCTAGTCTTTCCAGTGCCCTCCATTTTCTCAATGAAATTCCTCTGCCTCGCTCTCACAGAGAGCCGTGGTGGGGAGGGAGGGAGGAGTGTAGCTGCAGCAGAAAAAAAAGGACTTTTTTTTTTCTTTTCTTTGCTAAGTGTCAGAGAGTTGAAAGGAGGAGTTTTGGAGGCAGGGAGGGAGTCGGGTAGGAGTCTAGATACAGTTTGTTTGCCTTTTGGACATTTTGTTCTTGAGTTGGCTGTCCACACTGGGGAGGGTTTGTCTTCAAAGGGACTTTTTGAGGCAGATTGCAATGCCAAATAACCCTCATAAATAATCTTAACCATTGCCAAGATTCTAGTTTAAATTCACAGGTACACAATGTATTTACCACACAATCTCTTAAATGCTGAAACTTCATTTTATGTACACACTTTAAACTAGAACCTCACGGAAAAGCCAAAAACTTTACATTAGTCTGTGTCACTCACCAGGTTCGTAGGTGTAGTCTGTGGGCTCCTGTTTAACCATCATGTGGGCTGGTGGGAATCTGTGTGGGTGTGAGTGTGGATGCGGGTGGGGGTGAGGTCCAGGTCCATGTCCTGGTCCACTCCCGTGCCCAGGGCCCGCCATGTGAGCTGCCCGCTCATACAACGGGTCTAGGTATTCTTGCTTAAAGCTCTGCTGCAGGTAGGGCATGCAGGGGTCAGAGTGCTGCCGATGATACCCTCCACCTCCGCCCCCTGGCCCTCCACCCCCACCTCCTCCAGCTCCACTGCCGCCATGTCCCGTTGGAGCAGATGGCATGCGCTGAAAGGCCTGTCCTGGTGGTGGGAACTGGGGGCACATGGGGTCTCCTGATGGGCCCTGATACCTGGAACTGAGAAATGAGATACAGCCGCTCATTTCAGGATCTCATATTAGCCAATGCAATATGCAACTCTAAAATAGTATACTTGACTCTAAACTGAGCTTTTTGGACTCATGCTGCATGTTATATACATTTTACTGTAACTCAAAGAAATCTACACATCATTTCATGATAGTCTGTAGTTGTGTATAAAAAAAGAAAAATGATGTGTAATATAAGCATATACCCATCATGTCTACAGTTAAAATGTCATGAACAGTGAATGCCCATCCACTCAGTGCTTAGAAATAATCTGCTGCTCTGGATAATAATATGATTGCTTTAAAGGTTTCTGGTAAAATGTCAATCACAGCTGCTGCCAAGACTCATGTGGTGTGTCACCTGGCGTTGATGGGGTAACTGTTGCTTGGCAGTGGCTGGGAGGTGGCAGCAGGGTTCATGTAGCCAGCATCAGGCCGTCCGGCCGTAGCAGGTTTTGGGGAGTACTGCTGCTGCATGGGAGACATGGGGGTCCCTGGGCAGGAGCTCTTGGCTCCTCCTGCAGCCCTTTTCTGCTCATAGGCACTGCAAAACATGGACACACTCATGAGGACATGTATAGACGCACATGTTACAACAGGGTTGTACTAGGGAGGGGTGCTATACTATTTGGTTTTAGTCAATACAACTAACAGAACTAATGGTGGGGGGTTTGGTGGTCAAAGCATGTGGTCAGCGTTTTAGCTGTGCTGACTAATGCATGACAGCTGACCAGTGCTGGGTCATTAGACATAAGGATAACTGTTGTTACTGAGAATGGTCAAATTAAAGTTATTGTTTCATTTACTCTGCCCTCGGTAACAAAGGATGTCAGTAAATATGCAGAGGCAATAAATCTGGCTTTGTATGTAGTTCCCTAATGCAATTAGAAAAATGTTCCAAACAAGAGCTAAAAAACAAGGCTGCAAGCCTGGTACAGACAATAATTAAGAGGAAAGAGAAGCATCTTCTTTGCTCTGGCTCTGAGAGAATCTAGCCATGCAGATCGTTTTGCTTTTATTTGTTTTGACATATGTGTGTCTGAGATTTTCTGCCAGTGCAATGACCAGAGGAAGAACAGACTTTTGTTTGTGGTGCTGTGTTGTAAAATGACCTTGCTATGGATACTTTCAGTGGAAACAACTTACTACTGAAGAAATAGTCTCTCTGAGAACAGTTCTCAGCATTTTCTGTGGTTTACCCAATGTACCAGCGACTCTGTTTCTGGAATTCCATTCACCTTCACTGTATTGTGGTGGAGGCAAAATCTCAGAAACGATCATTTAAAAACCTAAAACACACCGAATCCACTAGGGGTAAGTAAGACATATGTTATTTGCTTTCATCATTCGAGTGCACTGGCCCTTTGAATCACCTAAAGGTTTAGGGACTGTGAGGCACTTTAAAAGACCAACAACATACAAACACACAACATGTACTTCAGCAGTTCCTGGAGGTACCTGGCATAAAGGCACTGCTCTCCACTGGGGTAGCTGAAGCTCTGCTTGTGGCTACAGGACTGGCTGGGGTCGGAGCCCGGGCTCTGCGGTTCCTTCTTGATGGTGACTGGAGGGCTGTGAAATGCCACCGCTACAAGAGGCCGTAAACAAAAAACAGAGGTGAGGGTTGGCACACACACACACACACACACACACACACACACCCCTACACACACACACACACACAGCAGAATTTGTGTATTCTTTTCTTATTCCGCCCTGCCCCGATACTACTGTCGCTAATCTCAAAGGCAAAAGCAAATACTTCTGTCTGCACAGGAATCTCTTCTACGTGCCAGCCCAAAATGCTTAAGTGACTGTCAGCTGCAAAACATAGGGCAGCAGACAGACACGTATAAACACACACTTACACACTGAGGAGAACAGGCGCACACAACACACACGCTCACACACGACTGCATTCCAGCAGTCATTTGGAAGCCCAAAGTGTCCTCGCCCACTTTTCTTCACTCTTCCAGACACAACAGCAGCCAGAACGTCCTCTGTCAAAGTCAAGCTTAAAGCTAAACAACTCTACGGGCCAAAGAGATGTCTGTGGACTGATGAAAGCCAATGTCACACCTCTGTTAGAACAGAATATACACTGATTCTGTGCCTCTGCATTCTTTCCTATCGGTATCCAGATGTTGGCCGTTACATCTCACTTCTGAGTAAAGAGGGTAGCGAACAATAAAAGAAAGGACAGTGCGTGATAACCCGATAACGCCACATATTCCCTCAAAGTCCAAAATATTTAGCAACAGTTTGGGCATTTCATGTTTCCCCAGAGGCATGTCTCTATCAAGCGGGACTGCTGCAGGGGACCTTTGCCTTGATGGCCACAGAAACCACCCAAAGTGGAGCTTCAAACTGTGCCGAGGGCTTGTGTTTATTATGTGAGGGGAGGTTTTCACCCGGAGAACTGTACAGGATGTTTTTCTGGTCCCGACAGGGTAAACAGCAGCAGCTGTGCACTTCCAGCTGGGGAGGCCTGTATTTATGTGTGTGCACGAGTGTGCGCATTTGCGTGTGCGTGTGCATTAATCTCGGCTAGTCTGCAGCCATGTGTGCGCTTGTGAATGTGTGTGCGCGCGTGCTTAAAAGTGTGTGCATGCAGTGGGTGTGGAGCTGACGGAGCAGGCCACACTCAAAGCTCAGCCCAAGGTAATTACATACTGTCGTCCATTCACAAAAAAACGAGGAGAAAGAAAATGTCTGGCTGCCTGAATAAGGCCAGAGATGACTGGTCCACTAAGGCGCGAGATAGAAAGTGAAAAAAATGAAGGAGGAAGGACAGAGTGAGCAAAAAGTGAGAAAAGATTACAGTGACATAAACCACAAACAGCCTTGAGGATCTGCTGTCACGCTGGCACTTCGGATTTTCCCGTAACTCTGAAAATTGAAGAAGTTGGCTGAGATTAGTCCTTGGAATAAAAAGCAAAGATTTCAAAAGGGTTTTATTTAGTGCTGAGCAAAAAAGTCACACACAATGATGACAATTCACAAATCATTTAAGTTATTTATAACATTCACCTGATTCCTGCTTCTCAAATGTGAGGATTTGTTCTGATTAATATCACTGTACATTTTTCTTCCTTGTAGATGTATTACAAGTACAATTTTTTTCCCCAGTTGGTATTGAGACTAAATGACACTGAGTAAGTAGTGATGACTATGGGATCAAACAGCGTTGGTGGTTTGCCATTCATCAACACCTACAAAATCTTAAAGTCTAAAAACGTTTCAAATATAAAAATTTAAAATATGGTATTTGTGCTTTGAAATTCCTTGCTGTTGCCATCCAGATGTTTATTTCACGTGTTTGCCATTGACTGAGAATGAGAAGAACATGTTCGAAATGAGCCTAACAATCAAACAGCGCTGCTCATCATCACAGCTATGCTATTTTTGGTCTGTACTCACTCTCCCATGGCAGGCAGGCAGGTGAGGAAGTGTTGGCTTTAGCGGAGGATCAACAGGATTAGTGAGCATTTACCCAGATTTCCCAGACAGACGCGATGGGATTCCAGCCTCCTCTAAGTCTCGTCTGCTAGTACACAGAGGGTGGCAGATGACTGCCGCTCTAATAATACTAGTGTGTTTGTCTATTGACATTCCCCCCTTTCTCTGCCATGGTCATGAACTGCAAACAATCCTCAGCGAGTGTACACAAGTGCAGCCAAGTAGAGCCACTAATGTGATTGTCAGGAATATTGCCCTTGATGTGGCTCTCGGTTCATGAGGATGTTCCATTTCAAACAGTCCTGCCTGGGAACGGCGTCAGCTGTAGATGGAGGGGTCTGCGTATGTGTGTGTGTGTGTGTGTGTGTTTGAGCTATTTGTGTGTGACCTTTCAGGAACATGAATGAATCTGGTACATGAGCATCAGGCAGCCTTTTGTGTTTGTGTATTTGCCTGTGATTATGATTGCGGTGTGTTGCGTCGCATGCGTTTCCAATTAGATAAGAGATGGTTGATGTTCCGACTAACAAACTCTCGTGCAAGGATATGCCAATTTATAAAGCTAAAGATGAAAGAACCAAAGAGAAAATTGAGAAAGTTCAACGTCAGGCGGTATAATTTTTACTGTGTTTGCCATCTTAGTTTAGTGTGTTAGCATGCTAACCTTTACTAATTAGCACCCAACGCAAAGTACATCTGAGGCTGATGGAATGTCACTGTAAGTTTTTGGTCATAAATCAAAGTATGTAACGAATACAAAATGTGACCCGATAGTGGCGTTAGAGAAAAGTCACCTGAGTTATTACAATTCATCCTGAGGGGAGCGTGAATGTCTAAGCCAAATTTCCTGGCAATACAATAGTTCATAGTCATAATGCAATAGTTGTTGAGAAATTTTACTCCAAAACACAAAAGTCAGCCGCATGGTGGTGAGAACGGAAAAGTCGTAGGATCCCCAACATCATTAAGATACATCTTCTGGGAACCGTGAATGTCTAAACAAAACTGCGAACCAATCCAACCAGTAAATATTGAGATACTTCACTGTATAAAAGTTAAAACATTGACTGTTAGTGGTGCTGGAGGAAAAATTAGGGGATCACCAAAATCATAAGGATTCATCCTCTGGGGGTCATGGATATCTGTACCAAATTTCAATTCAATTCATCCAATAGTTTCAATTTCAGTCAGATGGATCAACATCACTATCTCTAAAAGGCACGCTGCTAGCATGGCAAGAAAACACAATTTGGTAATTAATCTGACATCCATTTCCAAGAACAGTCCTTGAATTAAAACAAACTCAGGTCTCCACCAACTATTACAGTAAATCTCCCTGTCCAAATGATGTCAAATTTGCTGCTAAGGTTTATAAGGTGGTGGCAGTCTTGTAAACGAATCCAGGGAGAGTTATGTTCTTAAGATTCCCTTCTCTTCCTGCTTTTATTTGGGGCAATATGACCTCCTCTAACTGCTTTGTTAAATGTTACATCACCCTTTCTCAGAGATCCTCATATTTCATGGTTTCATTTCTGCACCGAAGGAGGGGGTCCATAAACCCAAGCCCGAGTGTGAGGAACCTGAGAGGTGTTTAGAAGTGAAAAGACAGATACAGTACAAGCAGACAATTTTGAGATAGTGCAGACATGTATATGTGAGTATTTATACGTGCACATTCTTCTTCAGCATTAGGCAAACTGTGGCAGATTCCCAGCAACTCCTCAACTGATAAGGTCAAAGGTTTCTTCCTCACTCCAAAGCTGTCATATCTCCTCCTTCCTTACTTCGCGGTATTCTTTACCATCGCCGATTCACTCCCTATCCTGGGGTGACCCCCCAGCTAAAAGCGGGGTGGAGATGAACTTTTAGATATGTAAATGTTGGCTCTTAGAAGGGGAGGATGCCGGGTGAAAGGTGATGGCCATGGTTGAGAGCTTTAGGAAGTAGAGGGATCATTAAGTGGAGGAGGAGGAGGGGGGAGGGGTCTCATTCAACAGACACCCACCACAAACAAATTGCAGGAGCAGGGATGACACACACACACACACACACACACACACCTCCGTATGGCCCAGCTGAGGGCCATACAGAGGTAGGTAGGCATGTTGGGAAACACAATCAGATTCCAATGGGATTCCTAAAAAAAACACAATCAGCACTGACAGAGAGATATACTATAACAGCTTGTGCAAAATTATTTAGTTTGCACATAAATAGGGGTGGTGGTGATGCATTAAGATTACAGTACTCCAAATCTCATTAAGAAATATCTCAATTTACGCTTATCATGAGAACCTGGACTGGCATTGAAAGAACCAAAATACAGCCTTGTATTGCAGCCTGTAATGCAGCCCGGGATTAAATTATAATCTGTAGCAATCAAAACATTTTAATATCACTTGTGAACGAGCTGTTTCAAGCAGCTGACAAGGCCTCACTATGAACTTCCCCATCTTATTTTAGACAGAGTATTTCCTACCATTAAAGGCCCTAGTGTAGGGAAATCCAATCTGAAGACAGCAGTGGATCTGGAGAGTCTTACATTGGATGTTTATGTGCGACCTGGCCAAGTCTTAAGCCTCTGGAAGTCTGCAGCGCATGACAGCCTCGCTCACAATAACTCATTGGACATCAGCCCCAGTGTCAAACAGGGTGACTGGATCTCGCTAAACCAAAGAACATGCGAGCGTAACGTAAATACACACTTCATGGGCCCAACCGTACAAATAAGATTCAAGTATTGCGCTCAGAAGGAACCATCTCAGGGCTGACTTGAGATCTGGTTCTAATCTCACATGATATGTATTGTACATGTGGCGGTGCAAGCGGCGCGAGGCCTTGGCATGCTGTGCAGACACACTAAAAGCAGGCTGGAAACATGAGTAAGGCTACACCTGGTTCTCTCCCCTTATGTGGTGACGGATCAATAAAAACAAGGATGTCAATTATGCCACAATGGTTTTAAAGGTTAAAAAGGAAACTATTGATTCACATGGGTTGCAAATGACATAAGTTGCTTAGCTGAATGCATGGCTCCGTTGTGGTGAGAGGGAGGCGTAATGGGGAAAAGCAGCAGTGTAATTTAAAGTATTTTACTGTCAACACATGTATTATAAGTTAGATATAACCCATACTTTAATGGTAATTTAAGTTCTGCACACAGTGGTGTGTTTAGCTTTCTCAGACCAAGTTTAGATGCCTCTTCTAAGTTTCTAGCTTTGTTTTTGTTTTTTTCTATGGTCACTTAACAGCACAGAATCGTTTTCAGAGGTTCACGCTGAGAGCATGGCCAATGCTAACTACACAACAAAGATGAGAAAAAGGTTAAAAAAAGGTCTAAAGGTTTTGGTCCGGCAGACAGATTGATTGATTTAAATGCCTTCATTTTATGTCTTTTTAGAGGGATTATTAAATAGTTGGCATTGGCAAGACAAAATAACATGAATTCCACTAGAGTCAAGAAGCTGAAATTGCAGTAATCGTTTCTGCTACTCTGCTAAGCTAGCTTTTAGCAGCACAAGTTGGTGTTCCTCCGTTGTGATACTTCACGTTGGATAAAAGATATGTTGGTTCATCAAAATTGATATTTTTCAATAACAGGAAACAACTGATGAGAATTGATTATTAATTTATAACAATTTTCTTATAAATTCTGTTAACCATTGCTGCCTGAACACCAATTACACAAATAGTATCCTGCAATTTTGCCTACTGACAAATCTAGACTGAACTTTACATACCTAAATGTATGATGGTCCATTTTACCTTAGCAATGCAGCATTGTGTGAAGAGATAACACTAGCAAAGTAAAGACGTCAGGCAGTATTTGTAGCTTACTTTAGTTACCTGACTTAGTTGACTCAACTGAACCAAACATGCTAACCAATTTAACATTATTCAGCCGTTTAAAAAAAGCTGGAGAGACAGCAACATTAACTCTAAATGAAAATAGGAGAACGTTGGAAGAATTTTACAGGACAACACAAGATCTTCCAGGACATTTGACTTTATCCTCTCATTTTCCATGTGTTTTCCACATAAAATTGGTCAACTGTTTTCCAGATTTTCCAGGACGCGTGGGAACCCTTTGGAGGCAAATAATGCACTTTTCACTCACGCTATTTTTATGGATTAAGCTACCTGATAGTACATAAAGTAGTTACAATTAGCCCCACCCCAGCTGCAACATTAGTGATATGTACACATTAATGTGTCATTCCAATTTAATAATATAGTAAATATTATTCTGTCATTGGCCATTCTGCATAATAAGTACTTTTACTTTTGGTACTTTAACGATATTTTAATGGTAATACTTTTGTACTTTTATTTAAGTAAAGTATTGAATGCATAATTTTTTACTTCTAACAGAGTATTCCTACACTGTAGTGGTATTGCTACTCTTACTCAAGTGAAAGATCTGAGTATGGTTTGTTCAGGTATAACAAAACATCAGAGAGTCAGATTCTGGTCTTCACTGTATTTTCACCAAATATGTATTTACTGTGTTTTGCATTTTTAGGTTATAGTTCAGTGGAAAAATCCAGAGTGTTAGAAAAACAGGGAGTGAGAGAGGGAAGGGCAGCGAGGTGATACAATATGATCCAGACCGTTTCCACTACAGCGTGTATCCAGTCATTCCACTGGTGCATGCGAACATGTGCTGGACATGTGTGTGTGCTTCTCAGGTCACTGCACAATCAGGAAGACGCAGAGAGAGAGAGAGAGAGAGACGGAGAGAAAAGCAGCCTGGCCAGCACTGACAAACTCATCCTCATCTCTGAGAGCCTGCAGGCCCAAGAGTGGCTTCAGTATCTGTCTGCTCAGGGAGCCCAGGAGTGTTGGATCCATTAGTGTCTGCTCTATCTGATTTACAGGTCGTCCTCTCTCATCTGATAATGGTTCAGGCTCCTTGAATATTTAAAGAATGGTTGTCAGATACCTGCCAAACAAGCCTAACGAGATTGATGGGAAGTACAATGGTATCAGAGAGACAGGTGAATGGCTGGGACAGCACTGTGGCCCTTCTCACAAATTGGATATATTTTTGTTGGCCGTTAAGATGTTGTTTATTTGCATCAGGCCGCGCTGGCCGGCAGGATGTAGATCTCAATGACACCCATTATGGGAAAACGCAGTAGCACAGTACAATTTTTGCAAACATCAAAGTTTCACTTCCCTTTTTTCAAATGGAAATAGATCACAGAATTTGTCTGAAGTGATGGGAATGTTCTTGTCTGAACTAGTACACTCAGCTTTTTGTCTCAGAATGATCCCTGCACTTCTAGCTTTGAATCTTCTCAATGAATGAACTCGATATCAGCCAGCATTGGTATGGGATATCAGCCATGGACAAAGAATCCTCATTTACTCTTGTTAGAGTGCTGTAATAGTAACAAATATTACATTTCATACTGTATATTATACTGACCTTGTAACTTCATATTTCCATTGCCTTGGTAGCATCAAGGGCTCACAGTTTTAATCAGTAAATGTTCTGACATCTCACGTTTTCCCTATTGTCCACTCCACTTTCAATTGTGCCGCGTTGGCTTTTCATAAATGGCCATTGACCAGTCATAAATCTTACTCCTCCGTTGCTATTTAGTGGACCAGATACAATACATCCCTATCCCGGGACATGTGCAGCTAGAGGGACAGCCCGTCACAGGCGAGAGGTGGATGTAATTAATCTGACGCGATATTGACTCCACACTCTCAATCCCTCAGCCCCCAATATAGCTGTCCCCTCTTAATCTTTAATGTAGCGATCGATCCACCCCCACGCTGTTACTGAAATGATATAATGAGCTCCCACTGCCCGCCAGGGTATCGTGGATGTGAGGGATGGGTGTGCATGTGCAGGGTTTCATCTGTTTGTTCGCCTATGTGGCAATGCGTGCCTGTGTGTGTGCGTGCGCGTTTCAAGCGGGCGTTTCTAGGCGAAATCTCCCCTATCGGAAGGAGATAAGGCACAGAAAGGCCGGGACACCTTGCTTGAAATTATCAGCGCACATGCCACATCCACAGTTCTTCCTGCTCTTCTTGCAACCCCCCCCTTTCACCCTCTCTCAATTTCTCGATCAGGATCTCGACCGTAATGCTTCACGGCACGTTTGACCCGCTCTTACCCCTCGCCTTCTCCCATCTGCCTTCATGCTGATTTATCTGTGCTTTATCTTTATCAAGCCATCTATCAACCCTCTCCATCTCCTCCTCCTCCTCCTCCTCCTCCTCCTTGGGCAAGACACTGAGCCCTAAGTTGCTCTCGGTGGAGACCAGCACCTTGCATGGCGTCTCCGTCCCCATCGCTGTCTGATTGTGTGTGTGAATAGGTGAATGAGCCCAACCTGTAAAGCGCTTTGGGAACGCTTAAGGTTAAATGAACTCCCAGTATCTTGTTATTAACGATTGAATCACTGAAGTTTGACTACTTATTTTTTATGGCCTCGCCCCCGTATTTTCCCCTCTTCGGTCTGTGCTCGATTTCAAAAGAGGAAACTCTCCAGCGAGCAAAGACGTCCTGCTGAAGTAAACACACCAACGCGGATACAGAAATGCACAGGCACGCATATGAGCATCACAGGGACACACACACACACACACACA
>JAVQJF010085467.1:0-19258 GCA_036023855.1 Gadopsis marmoratus
GTCGCCTAGTGCTTGCTCATGGTGGAATTGTTGGGTCTGTACATATAGAGTTGGCTTGGACTTGCTCTATATTAACAAGTGCTATGAGATAACTCTGTTATGATATAGCGCTATATAAATTAAATTGAATTGAATTGAATTGAACTGTCATACCTCAGTTGGACACTTGAATAGAACAGAGCCATCGTTAATGTTTTTAGGAACACCTTTTCCTAGTATGACAAGTCAAAATATGTGCTTCGAAAAGGTCCTGTTCCCAGCAGTTGCACCCCTAAGCAGAGGTCTAATCAGCTTGAGTAACTGAAAACACCTGTGTCAGTGGGCCTTTAAGCCAGTAAATTCTACCCTTATCTAATGAATGTTCACCGACACTGCAGCCTGTCGAAATTATCGTCTTAAATATTAACCTGATGCATTTTTTATTACTTACCCTTTTGAACTGTAAATGGGAGGGAAAGATAAAGAGAAAATAAATCTGACATAGGTCTAAGGATACGGCTAAGGATTTAAGGTAGACCTGTGGAATCAAACCAACAACCTTGCATTTAATTAATATCTTACATCAGCTGAGCCAGGAAATCTTCAGTGCGACTCTTTCCACCTGTCTTAATATAAAGGTAAAGCTTTGACAAAGCAGCTAAGCGGAATCCCCTGAAAATACACTTTCATCATGAATCAGCAGCTCCCAGGCACACACATGTTGAGCCTGACATAGTGGACGGACTCACGCCAACCGCCCGGCAGACATACAGACGACTGCAGTGAATGAAGAATCTTGCACATAAAGCATGAGCGGTATTCGGGCCTGGGCGTGCTGAGTCACCTCGGTTAATGTTCCAATAGATGGACCCAGGGCTCTTATTTGGGCAGCGAGCTCTCGGAGCAGTCACCGATATGATATACAGCAGCTCTTAATACACTCACTGGCTCTCAAATATGTAATGGAGCAAATTAATGCAGTAGCCTCAGACAGAGACACCCAGAATTGAAAACCAATTTAATCAACCTTTGTCTATCTCTGTCATTTTTTCTCCCCTCTCTTTTCCATCAGCTGCCTTTTTTTTTCTTCCTCTCTTGCTCTTGGCTTTGAGATGGGAAGGATGGGGTGGGGTGGGGAGGAGAGGAGGGGCAAGTGTGGACAGGACTTATGTAGCCGGGAAGAGCTCATCCTTTGCTCTGCTGCCTGGAATTCATTGCTGGATCATTTGTTAACTTCTTGCAACATTATGGTAATGCTGTACAATTTTCCTCTTTGGCACAAAGTCACAGCAAATGCATGTCGACTGATAGTTTTCAATATGTCGTATATCACTTTTCAATAGAAAATGTTGAGTTCCACGCTGGATCCAGATTGGATTTTCTTTATCCAAGTCCAAAAAACGTGATCCGCCTCCTAATAGCCAACCTCTGGAGCAGATTAATATTAGTGAGAGATGAGGAGAAATCCTCCATAAATCAACAATTCTCTTCTAATCAGGGACTCACAAGGGAGAAAGGGTTGAGTGCTCAATCAGAGGATCAAAAGTTTGAGGGGTTTTTTTTTTGTAGCGACCCAATGCAGATCAGCTGAACCCTGGGAGGAGACAGGAATGACATGCTGCTTCTCATTCTTCATTCCTCTCTTACTCTGCTTCTAATATTCATCATAATCTCTTCCATCTCTGTCTTACTTTCGTTCTAAACCCCCAGCTGCACTGGTCACCCTTCATTCCTCCAGGCCTTACAGGAAACACATCACATACAAACTCGTTGCCTCTTTAACAGCTTTAGCGGATTGGCATAATCTGACTAGCCTAGCGTGCTACACGTTAATAGCATGTTGTACACCGACCCCAGCAGCGCTGTAGTGTTATTAGTGTCTTGTCATTAGTGTGTTGCTGCCTGCCCTCCATCTGCTGCCCCACCCCCCTGCCTCTCCAGGGTGTTTCTGGGATACCATCCCAGTGACCTCCGTGGCAACCCTGAGCTGCTTAGCGTCGCCACCTGATGGCCACGCTCGGCAACATGACAAATTTTGCTACCTGAAGGACATCCGTGCGTCAGTGCTCTGTGATCTAATCACACACACACACACACACACGCAGAAGGCTGCATATGAGTTCAGATGTATGCCAGAATACACACAACCACACACATACAGGGACAAAGGAGGTGCGCATAAGTTTCAGAGGACATCAACATGAAATATTGACAATATGCTCACATGCCTGCAAGTGTACACACACACACGCACACAAACAATATACACAGAAAGCCATGTGTATACATGTATGTTAACGTTGACCCGTAAGGAGGAATTCCACTAATTTTACACATCAAAGTCTGTTTACAGTGCTGGGGAGGATTTCTGTGCGTGTGAACAAAGTTGTGAATAGCTCCAGTGGGAGCTGTGTGTAGTCTGGTAAATTAAAGAAAGAAGTGAACCTTCCAGACCTGAGCAGCCCACTCCTCATCTCTGACTGAGGCAAGCGGCCCGAGGCTACATTTGCCGCTACTAACCACACCTGAATCTCCGACCGGTAGAGTTGCACTGTGAGTAATGTGCCACGTTTTGACAAGGAGGAAGAATGCGTGGAATAAAAAAGACGATATCGCTGGTTCTTCAGCATCAATTTGACTCCTCTGGAACCTAACATCACCAATAATACATTTCTCCAGTCGTGTATCTGCACAGAGCTATAATTCCAGAAAGATATACAGTAGATAGCAAATATACACGTTTCACACACACACACACACCAGAATCACCGGTACTGTGGTCAATTTGTATTGTGTGCCACAATAATCTGTTTTATCTTTCTCATTCTCGTTCCATCAGTCATTCCCTTTTTCCACTCGGCTGAATTTTCTGCCTGGCACCAGGGCTCGAAATAGAAAGCAGCAAAAGGCATTAGAAGAACAAGCAAAGCACCTCCCACAATAATCTGTTTATACCCCACCTCCCATCCCCTCCTCCTTTTTGGACTTTTTGGTTTCATTAACAACTTTCACGTCTCACTATCCCCCTGCGTGGCAAAGACTTACCTGAGAAACAGTGACAGAGAAAAACTAAAAGACAGACGATGAGATTAAGGGACAGGAAGCATGAAAACAGTGAGGAAATAAAAGGAGGAAGAGAAGGGATAAGAAGGATTTTCAAATGGAATTGAGTCTGTGGACGGACTCGGGGGGCTGGAATCTCAAAAGTTGTTTGATGGCAGTGAGTTATTTGCTGAGTGTGAACTTCTAGGGCAGTAAGAGGAATGAAACACCTGATATGCCTAATATCCTATATAGAAGATAAAATGAAAGCAAATGGTAAAATTATTATCCAATCTGTCAGAATTTACAGACCAACCTCCCCCAAATGCTCCGACTGCCACCCTGCGTCATCCCTTAATCCAAAAATGAAATTTTATTTTGTCATTGTCGATTTGGACAATCATAAACACGCCATGTCAGAATAATCGAAATTTACTTATAGCTGATTAGTTGTTCTGGACATATAAAAACCGGATACGTTGCAGGGAGAGCAGTAACAGCAGTTACTTCGCTGTCATTTCACTTACTCACTGCTCTGTTTCATATGCTCTGTGACTCAGTTATACTCAGTGACTCTGATGAAAATAGCCTAGTTTTAGTCTTAGTTAATTCATTAGGTTTGAAATTGCTGCTAGATTTTCTTGGCTTGTAAATTATGGTTGTTGAAATTATTTACTTTCAATGATTTGCAGTCATCTTGTAGACGTAGTTAGCTAGCTGCATGTGTGTTAGTGTTAGATTTTATTTTTTAGTGGTTTTCGGCTCTCTCTTACTCTGTCATGCACCGTTTTCCTCTTGTAAATCCTCATGACACCACTTTTTTTATGGGGACATAGTGAACAGAGGCAGGATCCATGGTGTCGTCTCGTGGTACTGCTCCTCATCTCGACCTGAGCACCGGTTCTGACCCCCACCCCCGACCCAGTTTCACAAGCGCTGCACCCCCAGACAGAGTTGGCCGATTCCGCTTTGTGGCAGTCTATTCCTAAAACTGGCTGAATACACTCTGGCAAAAGCTATAGCCACCAGCTGCACTTAGCAGTGGTCCATGCGATGCAAGCAGAGCCATGTGCAAAATAATTTCTTGAAGTATCACCTTTTTTCATTGTCACTGTGTGTCACAAAACTGCGATGCCCTCTTCCTTAAACGCCTGTTTGAGATAAGGTGGACAAGTCACCATGATGTGACCAAGTGCCTTGTGGAGAATCACAATGCTATTATCAGTATCCTAGCAGAGGTTTCGGATGACAGTGCAGCAGCTGTGGATATCTGCACAGAGGCATCAGGCCTGTAGATGATGTTGAGGAAGCATCATTTCTTTGAAATAGGAAGATTCCTCCCAGAAGTGCTTGGCAAGCCTTGCAGCCTCCAGATGCCATTCTAAAGGCTCATTCTGTTGAGCTGTGCTGTGCTGGGGAAGTAGTCAGTCTCTGCAAGCTCTGAGGGAGATGAGAAACCTTGCTCCAGCAGTTCAAAGAACAAGGACCATGAACCTACAGCTCAGAGGTAGTGTTGTTCTGTCCACTGAAGGCCGCGGCCAGGACTCCATGACTCCAGTGTCTGAAGGGAGCTCTTCTCAATATTTTGAACAGAGCCATTGTAGAGAAGGAGACCATGCTCTCCAGAAGCAATCTTGATCTCATGAAAGCAGTGAAGTGCCCTCTTCCTCAATCTCTTTTCTGGATGTTGCCATGTTGAGTCCCCGTGCAGAAACTGAGAGGTAGTGACAGAGTTGCTAATGAAATTCTTGCAAAAGTCATTCTGGAAAAGAAGTTCACCTCTGATGTTGCAGACCTCTCCAACATTTGCCATACTATGTTACAAGAGAGAAAGAGAAATTTGGTGATTCTAGCTCATGACAAGGCTAGGTTGTCAGATTAATTCAATTCAATTCAGTTTTATTTATATACCGCCACAGATTATTGTATACACCCAAACTTGAAAACTTGTAACATGAGCAAATTCTATGGAAGACAATAATACAAATAATAATAATATTTAGGGTCTGTTTTTTATTCCATTTATTATTAGATAACTAAATTTAAGTGGGCATTAATTCATTTGTCCTCCTATAAGCGGGAATGAGGGTGGGTTTAAAATTTAAAATTGACAGCCAATTAAATTGTAGCTTCACATTTCCATAGAAAATATGTTAGTAGAATAGAATATTATACTGGATTAAGGCAGATGGCTTATTTTCAATATACCAGTCGATGTAAGAATAGTTAACTAGATATAACATAAATTAAGTTGTCCTCCTATAAGAGGGGGGTGGCAGTGGGTTTAAAATTAAATACATGTTGATCTTATAATTAAGATAATATAAAATAAGATAAGATAACCTTTATTAGTCCCTTAGTGGGGAAATTGCAGTGCCAATATGGATATGGATATGGATTTAGTTTTACAGAGTGCACGTTATAGCTTACAGTCCTAAAGAACATTCGGTTCCCCTGGTACTACAGGGTTCTATCTCCTCAAACTCAATGGGACGTTTGGAATGGGTGGTGATAATTTGTGAAGATGATCTTGTTGAACATTAGGCTACCTGTAAGTATCATTAAGCCTTTGTTGGCCACAGAGTTTGTTTTCTGCATCAGTCCAGAGGAAAACCCCCATTAGGCTTTTGCTGATGGAAGCACAGCGATGTTAATGTCCAGGTTGACCTACAAACATAAAGTCATCCCTGGGGCACTCAACACAGCAGCAGTAACCAATCAACATCTTCTACTGTCTACTGTCTACTGTCTTGTGTCTACATCAAAGCAGTCTAGAACCGGGCCTGCTGTGCAGACATGCAGCTGTGCTGTGAATTGGGGGAAAAGTTCAGACATTTAAGGCGCGCACACTTTCAGTTTTACCTCCAAATAAAGTGGTTAAGATAATCTAACAAGACTAAGAGCCTAAAACCTTGAGGTACTTTGGCACAGAGGTACTTTGAGCTAAATGCTAATATCACTGTGCTAACATCCTTACAATGACATGCTGATATTAAGCAGGTATAATTTTGTTCGTCATCTTATGTTTAGCATGAAATCGTGCAGACACTAGATTAGCATGTTAACATTTGCTAATCAGCACAAAGTACAACTGAGGTTGATGGAAATGCCATTAGTTTTGCAGGCAGGACCAGGCGCCATCCAACACCACTGGATGAATTCTACCTAATGTAAGTAACATATGTATTATTTATTTGACAAATAATCAACATACACACTCGTATTTTGTGTTTAACAGGCGTTTTTTGTGTCAAAAAAGACATTTTACTGACTCCACTGGATTGACATACCTCATATTTTGTTCTTTGGTCATGACCTATTGGGTTAATGTTTACATTTAAAAAATAATGCATCCATATCACAGTATATATGGCCAAAACTATATGGTCACTGCTTACTTTTGTGTATTTTGGATCTGAGGCTTATTTCCAAAAAAGGGATTTTGTTATGCTACAGTATACAGTGTTATTTTAGACGTATTTAATTGCCTTTAACAGCAATGTTTTTGTGCACATAGCCCGGTCCACAAATAAATGTTTTCCTCACTTTGGTGTGGAAGAACTTGACCGGCATGCACAGAGCCCAGAACTCAACCCCGTTTAAACACACTTGGGAATAGAGCCAGGCCTTATCACCCAACATCAATGGCTGAACTTACTAATGCTGCTGTGGCTGAATACGAGCAAATCCCTGCAGTCAGGCTCCAAAAGCCTGAAACAAGAAGCATTTTAATTATAGCAGCTCACTGAACGGGATTTAAAGAACCGAGTCACCTAAATGAACTGGTTATCCCATCATTAATATTTATCCAGTGTGTAGTGATTTTCTCTAGTTTCCCATCGCCTGCGCCTAAAAACATGAATATTAGGTAGGTATGCATAGTTCATTTCCTTCAGATAATGCACAATCCTACTATGCTGCCACAAAGCCATGATGAGTGTGCCTAATCTTGCTCTGTTTCTTTAAGATAGATGTTTTTGCAGTTTTATGTTGCCAAAATGATTTCTGCCTCTTTACACCAAACAGCATGGTGTCTTCCCGTCGTCCACACAGTGTGACTCAGATATGGGCAAAGCTTCATCATTTGGGTTGGAGGAGTTTGACATTCTCCTCTGTCTCTCTTGTGTCGCTGTCATATTTAGTTTCTGGTCCCTGTGGAGAGAAAATGGCAGCAGTGGAGAAAGAGAGAGGGAGGAATCTCTGAAGACCAAGCTGTCTGCTTGGGAGCGGAGAGTGGCTGAGGCAGATAGTGTTACACTGCACCCGCGGGAGACAGAGCTATGACCAGAGGGATGGAGGGATGTATGTGTGTCTGCAGAGCGAGGGGGATTGTCATGGAGAAACAGGCATATATATAAAGGGAAAGAGACAGAGAGAGAGACAATACATAATGTGATATATAGAAAGTAAAAAAGTAAAAGCCTACTAGTACTCTGTCACTGACCGACATCCATTTTGAAAACTGAAACATGTCGAAACGGCTTTGCAGTCCAATGCCAGTTTGTCAGAATCATGCAAGGAAATAGTTGTTATAATTTTATTTGATCTATTCACCTGGAGAGTTTGGATGCCTTGTTGGCCCTCTCCAACCCTCCTGAATAATTTTTCTAGTGCCGAATGGTTCCCATGCTCTTTCTCTCCCTGTCTGCCTCCTCTTCTTAACAGAGTGGGTGTCAGTGTTGGTCTGAAGTGGCTTGTCTACGGTGCAAATGAATAGCATCACTCTTACCCGAGTGTGAAAAGACGGCGATGGCAATAGACAGAAGGAAAGGTGGAAGAGAAGAGGAAAGACTCCAGAAGGAGTGTGCTGAGAGGAAAAGATGCTCGAGAGAGAGTGGGCAAGTGGAAGGTTGTAGGAAGGGTTTGGATTTAGAGGAGACTAGGAGTGCTATTAAAATGATTAAATGGATGGGAAGAGAAAAGGTTGGGACAAGTGGAAAGTATAAGGGGATGGGGGAGGGAGAGATTTTCATAAAGGTACATGGCTCAATTTGTATTAACTTTTTTCCTTATCTATCTTCTTTCTCTTTGTCATGATCATTTATGTGTGTGTATGTACATATATATATATATATATATATATATATATATATGTGTGTGTGTGTGTGTGTGTGTCGTATGTGTGTATATATTGGGTTTTTTGGGTGTGTGAGTGTAAAAGGTAAAGTATTATTGTTAAGTGATTACTTAATATTTCTTATTCTTTTATATACCTGAATAATAAAGACATGGTCATTTTTATCTGCAGAAAAAACAAACAAAAAGACTATGACAGCGGCCAACAGCGTGTTTAAACTACTACGTTTCTGTGTGGTGATTGGAGTCTATTTATTAATGCCCACATTTATTTTTTAGATTATTTTTGGTGCATTTAATGGCATATTGATTTATTTGTTGAATAATTGATTCATTTATTTTTGATTAAAGCAGTTACGGTGCTCTATAGTTGCAGTACTCCGCTTGTCCTAACTTGTTTTCTGGAAATAGCTACCAACTCTTTTCTATTCTGTTGAGAGCTGTGTAACTCAGCTGTGCCGGCAAAAGAGCCAAAACAATGAGGTAAAAGCCTTACATCGCTGGCTAGCTACAGCTAATGTCTGTACAAACAGTGGTAAAAAAGCAACATGAAACTTTGCTTTGCGTTCCGTCTCCTCAAGCTATTCGTAGAGCTAGGTGTTGTTTCTCACTGCTGATATACAGAATGCTTGGTAGAACTTTAAACAGGGTATTGGTGTGTCATAAATAATATTTTTAAGGCTACAATTGAAAAGAGAATCAGCAAATTATAGTTCTAATTCTTCGGAACTGTACATAGTATGGTAACTGTGATGTGTTTTTATGGAGACAATGCATGTTATCAATCAACATTCACGTCATGTCTGCTTATCTACCAAACTTAATTGACAGTTTAATTCTGCACCACAGTGGGAATGAATAATGAAACTCTATTAGATATTATGCTCCATTGTATTATTTTTCACTTAATGCTACTGTAGGCTCAGTCAGTGATGGTCTGATGACAACATTTGGGCTAGGCCTTTAAACTTAATAAACTTCAAATTAGCACCCTAATAAAAAATAGCACACATTTTTGAGCCTCAATTATATATATGTACTCATATTTCAAGCAGGGCTAGTTTTAGCCAGTAAATGAGAAACGGACCCGTATGGCTGTAAAAACAGAACGGGACACACATTCATTCATACACGCGCACACGCGACCGTCCACTTCAGCTCGCCAGGCCCGTGTGCACCGCAGAGAAGAGTGTCACACATGCGGAGAAAAACGCCTGTAATATCCGATTTGGCAGGATGAGAGGAGGAGGAGGAGGGAGCGAAAGGGAGGACGGGGAGGAGGTAGAGAAAGAAACAAGCCATTGTACCTTCGTCTTAAACGCTCTGAGAACATTGCGAGCCTCAAAAATGGACTACATCTTCCCATTGGTGTAATAAGGGTTATGATTATCCCTTCAGGGGGTGGGATGGATGACAACCCCCCAGGGTGAGAAATCCAACCAGTGGCTTCCTAGCTACTGGTTTCATTTTGTTTGTCTTCCTGTCAGATTCTTTACCTCCCTCTCGCTCTCTCCGGAAGCTTTGACTCACTGTGCTACTGGGTCAATTCCTGCTAATTGGGGTCAATGCAGAATCGAATAGAGCTCATATGGGCTAATTTATATGTCTATTTCAGTAGACAGGTAGGGAATAGGATTTTTGTTCTTTTAATCCTTCTTGGGTTTTGTGTACTGCTGAGCTGTCAGGTATAAGCCCTATCATTTTCTAGCAGTTTCTGACAGCACTTTCTCCTCTTCTTCCTATCTACCTTGTGTTTGTGCTTTCTCCTTTTTCTCTCCACCTCATTACCCTTTAATAATCTTCCCCTTCCCCGCGTGAACACACAGAAACACGCACATTGGATCGCCACCATAATGTACAGGGTTTGTTTGGTGAGCGGTGGAGGCCATATGCTCTCTTTGCGGATAAAGTTTCTCTTATTCTTCCTCTGCAGCAAAGTGAGAGGGGAGCTCAGGCCGATTGTAGCCCGACTCCCTGGAAGGACGGGGTGGGGGGGGGACAAGAGAGATGGATGGGAGGCAGGAGAGGACAGAGATACATTTTAACATGGGCCCTCCTATTGTCACCACAATTAGGAAATGAAGCAAAGTAATTATAGTCCGTGGGTGTTTGTGCATACTTGTCTGTTTGTTTGTGCCTCATTTCCCAGATGATATATGCACTGTGGAGACACAGCCTTCAATATAAGTCCTAGTTACTTCAACCAAAGTCCCCATCAGACAAAGTTTCCCTCCACGAATGAAGACGGCCAGTCGTGAGCGCTCCATTTACGCTGCAGTTGAGGCTTTTAGGCTGATGGTCTCATTCAAAGCATGACAGCGCTTCCAAGAGACGCTTTGTAAAATGGCTCTTGGGAAAAATACATTCAGGACAAGTGATCACAGGGCCAGGAGGTTGTGTATAATGGTGAATGATGTTCCACATCCACGCACACGTAGTTGCATGTGTCAGTGTCAAATTTACTGCCTGCTTATTAAATATTTCATGAGCCACAAACAGAATTAATCATGAACTTTGTTTTGTTACGTTAACAGCTGTAAGTGTATGCTTTGTGGTGAAGTTTTTAAAGTTTCCACTGTGCCGTTGTAACATCAGTAAGTTATTAAAATATAAATCTACAAAAGTGAGCATATGAATTGAAACAAATAAAAACACCCTTTAAATGATTAGCGGCCTCTTGTGGTCTCTCAAATTCAATTCAATTCAATTTTATTTATATAGCACTATATAATAACAGAGTTATCTCATTCCACTTGTTAATATAGAGCAAGTCTAGACCAACTGCATTGCATGTTATATTTTTGCATATAACAGATACAGCACAGCATCCTAGGAATTATGTCCACATTGGACGATTCAGCGTCTCACGATTTATGCCAATGTGGGAAGTAACGTTTCGTCTATTTAGTGAGGCCCGAGTGTAAGGGTGGTGGATGGGTGTGCAGCACATCTGACTTTCATCCGGGAGACCAGAGTTTGTGTCTGCCTTTTCATTAAAGGTAACCAAGATCAAGTGTTTTAGTTTCATTAGAATTAGAGCTGTTGACTTTCGAGTTGGCACCTTGGGTTGGTGTTCTGATTCCAGCCTCCTGTCCACATGTCAAAGTGTCCCTGAGCATGACACTGAACCCTAAGTTGCCCCCGGTTATCCTGACCTGTCCCTGACCAAGACAGGACAGGGATGTGCACTGGTCTTGGTCCCCGGTCGCCATAGAAGGCTGACCACTGCTCCAGGTCCCCTCGGAAGAAGGATGGCCGGTTGGGTCAAAAGCAGAGGATACATTTCAACGTGTATGTGTGTGTTTGAGCACTGTTCTCTGCATATGTGTATCATGATTGACCATTAATAGCTTAACCAGAGATTATTTGCCACAACCACGAGCTTTTCCTTTGTGAACCTTTCGCATACAGCTTCCTATTAACACAACCAGCAGATATGGAGCAACATTAGCAATCATTTGGAGTCGTGTTTCTGTCCACCTGATGAATGAAAGGCCAATACTTACTCTTCCTGTTGCACGGTATTTGGTCTCCACCTACTCTTGCGAAAAATATCAGGCCCTGAATGACATTATAAAGCTTCACAGAGCTGAGGGGAACTGCAGAGTCGGACGATAATCATCTCTGGGTCTGCACTGTGAGCGACCCCTATCAAATTAATCACAGTCACTTGATCCATTACTATAACAATACCGATTAAAGCCAATTTAACTTTCCACAGTTCTATCCTCTAGATTTCTAGATTTGAACGACAAAGACGGTAGAGCTAGAAGCAAAAGGGTAAGGCTACAGTGATCTTCATTTTAAGCTTCAGCACTAACAACACCACTGGTGTAAAGGTACAGGCTGCCACTCCTCGCAACTCTGGTTTACACCCAAGGGTCGCAATTCATTTGACAATAATATGATGATTTGGAAACATGCTCCACATACCACCTAATTATAGCAAATAAATTCAGTCAATTAATTAACTGCAAACTACGAGATGCGACAGCATTGTGAACTGGGAGTTCATCTGTCACCATCACGGCAAACAGGATCGAAATTAAGAAATGAACGGGTCAACTCACGGTGGCACTTTAGTAGTGGAGCCAGATGTCCGTCGCCCACCTGCACTCTCAGTCTGTGTGTGTGTGTGTGTGAGAATATGGGTGGGATCAATCGGAGCTCAAGGGTATTCGATGTCAGAGTGTTAGCACTCTTCTGCGTGTCTGGGGAGAGTGAGAGTGTTAAAGACAGCATCTAAATTCCAGTGGGTTTACTCACATTGATTATGCCCGTTTATGTGTGTGTGTGTGTGTTCTTAATGGAGCAATGTGACTGGATACATGCATGTGTGTGTGAAGCATGCACCCATCTGTATCTCCTTTTGTGTGTCCAGGACAGGCAGATAATCTACTATTATGACGACAGCCGACACTGACAGACAGGGAGCACTTTAACTGTATTTCTAATATCCCGTCTTCTCAGTGCGGCCTGTGTTTGGGATTGTTAGCAACATTTGTCAAAGTCCATCTCATGTTTTGACAGACTGCTGCCTATTTGGACATAATCTAGATTCCTTTAATGTTCCATCATCATCATCATCATCATCATCATCATCATCATCATTGCTCTTTAATTTTTTCCTCCCACTCAGTTTACTTTGCTTCATTGGAAACACCTGCCAGCTATTCACTTAAGACGGGGGAATCCAAGCAGAGAATGACTCATCGTTCTTTTACTGGCTAGCAGTGTGTGTGTGTGTGTGTGTTTGTAAGAGTGAGGAAGAGAACAAGAGCTTCATGATTTATGTCTATACTCAATATCTCCCAGTCTCACATCTATGTGGGCCCTTGTCAACTCTCTCAACAGTTATGTGTGCACTTAAAATGTATATATATATGGCTGTGTGTGTGTGTGTGTGTGTGCGCATGTGCGTGTGTAGGGGTGTGTGTCCAGCTCCTACAGCTGCACACCAATGGCTTCCAGATGTCCATCCATCTTAAGGTAGCCCACGTTGACAGGTGAACTCTCCACTGTCTGCAAGGGACGGCCGCCATCACTCATTCTCACTGCCCGCCAAGTGGCAATTAAACTGTGACCACACACACACACACACACAAACGTTGGACAAACTAGAGCCACATGCAAATCGCCACATGCAAATCGGCACACACCCACGATGTTAGGCCTGAGCTCGCACACACAAGTACAGAACATGCGCTGATGCCCTCAATCGCAGATTTCCACACACATAAACTTACTCCACTTACGTACATCCACCCCCTGAGATCCTCCCCTCTCACTCTCTCTCTCTCTCTCTCTCTCTCCAGACATCCACATGATGGAGTTTTACTTCATCACGTGTAGAAGAAGCTCGTCTTCTCTCCCCTCCTTTTTTTTTCTTCCCTGAGCCATAAACCCTTTTATGTGAGAATAAGTGAGCGCCAATGGAGACCAATTCATCAAACACGTTTTAGTGGGCCTCTGTGGAGAGAAAGAGCTAAACCCCCTCTTAAGAGTTATCAGTGTAGTTTTGGATATGGGACAAAACTCAAGGTGCTCAATGTGAGTTATGGCTCGCGCCGCCACATTGTTTGAAATTTCACCAGCCTCAGGAGTGAGTAAAAAGTAATGGATGGTGCCGTGTTTTAAAGACACTAATTTTCTTTCCTTTTTACAGCGCTTACTCGCTTGTTGAATCTCTTCTTTTTTTTTTTATCAATGAAAGGACGAGAAATCAAGCTCTAAATTGAAGCTGCGACTGCATTAGGAAAGCGGCGAGGCACAGGAAGTGAATGAGATTGACAGAGCTATGTAACAGTGTGTGTGGGGAGTCAGTGCTGAGAGAATGCATCGGCGAGTGAGCGAGCAGCACGCTAAAAGAGAAATGGGAGAAGGAGGCAATGAAAGAGATGGACATGGAAGAGCATTTAGGGAATGAAAATAGGAGTGTGGTTGACATGCTGTTAGCAATTCTGACATAAACCACAACGAGAAGGCAGGCACACACAGAAACACACACACATCGGAAAACATTTGGTGAGATGCACTTGAGAAACACAGCTTTCTGCACATGTGTAGGGCTATGAGTGTGTGTGTGTGTGTGTGTGTGTGTGTGTGTGTGTGTGTGTGTGTGTGTGTGTACCCCACAGTGGCAGATGCCGCCAGGCCCCAGCCAAATGATGGCGACGATAGCTAATTGCTCAATCAGGCAATCTAATCTGGCCAATCTCATTTTCAGTTTCGTCTCTCACCCGCTCCCGCCCCCCCCACCCCACATACATTTCTTGACCTATCTGCTCAGCAGCTGCCGGACCAAACCAAAATGCAAAAATGGGGAGGGAGAGCATGAGGCAGAAGAGATATACATACTGGATATTGCATCATTCAAACATTATGCTTTTATTATTTCTCAAAATAAATATATGGGTACCACTGCCAAAGATGTAGACAACATTTTAATAATCCACCTTTATAAAGAGTTTATAAGTTGTAACTGATGGCTTTATTAATGGTTTTTAAATAATTTAATAATCGATCAGCTAGAAGACATTAATAAGAAGAACCTTTGGGTTGCCAGTTAAAAAAAAACTTTTGATTGATAGGACCATATGACAATGTACCTTCTGCAAAAGGGCTGCAGAGAACTTTAACTTTAATTAAAATTATTAAATTATAGTTATACATTTATTAATGGGTTACCAACATTTATAACTGCATTATTTCTAAATAGAAAAGACAAACACCAGCCAAAGGAATTGTTCAAGTTTGTTCTTATTAGCTGCTTGATAAAGCATTATCTAATCATTTATTACCCATTAATAAAGCCTTTAGTTGCAAATTTAGATTATTGTGATCAAGAAGTGCTTTTGTCTGTGCAGGTTTTGAGGTAATAAAATAATTCAACGGCACTGTGTCTTTCTACAGTGTCTCCTCTCCTCCTGAGACTTTGCTAACAGATTTTGCTGGAACTACTTTCTGCTGAAAGAAATCTCGATCAAAACTGTTCTCAGTGTGCTCTGAGAATGATCCAAAATGAAAAGAATACTTTTAATGGAAATTCTTTTTCTGCATGGCTACATACCAAATGAAAAGCAAATATGTGCTTTCTGCTCATTTGGACAGACTGACCCTTTAAGAGAACTCAGTTGACAGCATGGGTGACTGCATGGACCTACAACCTGGGCTGTGCTCATACAGTCATTTTTAGCATGAGGAAAATAATAAGCACTACTCCATCAATGGGTTATTGTTGTTTTGTTACATTGTTCTTTTTTACATGATGAACTGTAGGAATAAATGTCTTATTTGAAAAAACAACTGCAATGGAAAAGTCTTTCTTCCACAGCACACACAATGTTAAGCCCAGTATACACACTCCTGCTGTGACAAAGTGTGTGTGAGACCCTCCTTGACTGTCAGGTCCCCCGGGTATATCAATGATGTGCAGAGGGACTATTAATTACCCCATTTCTGTTTGGTGTGTGTGCATTTGTGTGGGTGTGTGCGTGTGTGTGGTAAAAACTCCATACGGGTGGGGAGATTGTGCGTGACCCTTCACATATCACCATATCACCCAGGCACCCCTCTCTTGTGACCTGGGTTAGAAGCAGTCATGCACATTAACCCAACTCACAGAAAGGGACCGAACACACACACACACACACACACACACACTCACACACACGGTATAGGCCATGCAGGTTTATGATATAGGCTGTCTTTGGGTGCACACAGCTCATTTTATTGCATAAGAACACACCCAGAAACAGGAATATGCTGTGTGTATGTATGTATTGGTCGAGCACCCAAAAACACACACATTCATGCACAAATGCATGCATCTACACACACACACACACAACAAGCGCAGAGCTAACAAGGCAACGGGGAGACATTAGTCAGTGGAATGGAAGGCCCCTCATTGCCCAACACATGTCTCTGTGTGTGTGTGTGTGTGTGTGCGTACCTGGTCACACAGAGCAGAGCGTGGAAGAGGAGCATAATGAAGAAGGAACACACTTGATAGTGTCAGAGCTCAGCAGTCGCCATAGAGATGAAGTGTAAATGTGTGTGTAACCATATGTGTGTATGTGTTTGTTTATGTTTATTTGAGCATGTTGGCTTATGCATGAGGTTTTCCTTAATCAGATTATATTTGAATATACGAGTATACATTATTGAATTATGTGTGGGTCTGTGAGTTTCTTTGTGTGCGTACGTGTGTGTGTGTGTGTGTATGTGTGTGTGTGTGTGTGTGTGCAGGGACACCTGTCTGGGAATAACAGGGAGCAGAGCAGGGATGTGATCAGGAGATGAGTGTTTCCAAATGCCGTTCTGTCAGTGTGCTGGAGGGGCGGCATACAAATGACATGTGTTCAACTGTGGAGGACAAGGAGTCTGGGGGGAAATCATCGCAGGTGTGTGTGTGTGTGTGAGAGAGAGAGAGGGAGCATGTGTGTCCCCGGTGTCCACTGTGCCAATCTGCAGTCATGATTGTGTTTGTGTATCACAAATTCATGCCAAATCTCTTTATGCAGCCTATGCATCTGGTCCAATGCATTTCTCCCTTCTGCACTATATTACTCTGCCAGAAAATACCTTTTTGCACTCTGTTCTTCTGTATGTGGAGCTTTTGTACCGCACCAACGTGTTTCGTAATGTAGTATGATGTCAATAAGTGAGAGAGTAAGTCCGGAGGTTAATAAGTGCGCAGGTGTCCAAGGTTGGTGTTGGACTTTGATCAAATCTGAACTTGCTTATTAAATCCAAATCAATTTCCCTTAAAAAATCTACTTAGGTTCAGCTTTAAAGTTGGTAAATAATTAGGGTTATAAATGACTTTACTGAAAGTCAGACTTTGTTGACATCTCTAACACTGAGAAGGCAGCTTTATGCTACAGTATGCCAAACCTGTGGCCTCAAAATGAGACCTGGGCAGTATTTTTCAGGAGACACTTGCTCCAATGACCCATTCAGAACTATTAAGTGGGTTCAATTGTATATGCATGAAAGTCGAACAGAGATTGTGGTAACTAGTGTAATGCGATCAGCAAGAAAATACTCACCACTCTGCTGCTGCAGCAGGCGATCAAAGAGTGCTGAGTTCTTTCTCTATAGTTACTGAAGTTAACTTCCAGAATTAACATTAATTACTGTTGCTAGGGCAGATATAATCTGCCGGTGGTGATGGCTAAAATTGAGAAGCCTGCTACAGTACCTGAATGTTTTGTACATTACTCTTTGCTAATGAAAAAGAGTTAGGAGGAATTTAAAAAAACGTGTTAGCACATCTGCGTATCTTGCCAACCTGAAACAAATGAGATCGGTTATTAGGATCCAACCCTACAGGTGTCTCAGTACACAATACACTCTACAAATATGAAAGCATGACAATGGGAACTCTACAACATTTTCATTTTAATTTCTTTAAGCAGATTTAAGCAAAGTCTTTTTCAAGAGGGATCTGGGCAAGAGGGCAGCATCGAAAGGATGTCAGAGCAATAAATAGAAACAAACAGACTAAGACAACTGTCACACACTACAAAAGAGGATACACAATATCTAGTTAAGATACATTAGAAGAGTATTGACAAAAATCAATTAAGATGCACTATCAGGATTTTCCAAAACTGTCTAAAACAAAGTAAGAACCATACATTTAAAGGCCAACGCACTGATCTAGAGTACTTTGTTCCAGATCTTTTAGAATTGACTTATTCAGCAACAGTAATCAATTACTCCCACTGATTGACAAATCTAAATCCTGTTTTCTGATGCGGTTTACTTCACTAATGTTGAGAACCACACAAACAAAATTTATTTTAAAAGTCAACCCTAATCATACGTGTCATTTTACCTGTGGCTTTTATGGTAACAAGGATTACTAACTGTGCCTGTAATCTGTGGTTGTGAACCAAACTTTGCCTTTAACTTAAATTGTGTTTTTTTTGTGTCTGTAAAAGGAGCTTGCAAAAGGTTGCGAAAGTCCCCCAACCTAACAGCCTTGTGAAACCTTTAAAATCCATTAAACAAACTGCTTTCAGGCTAAAAGGTCGACATTTTAGAGACACACGCTTCTTGCCTGACTGCGACAATTAGACAAATTGCTCTCTATTTGCATCTTTGCTGCCCTCCATTAAAGGCGACTCATACACTTTTACAGTTTATTGCTGAAGCACGGCAGCTAATCACCTGGTTTCATGTTGTGTTTAATAGAAGTAACAAGAGGCTGATAGTGAGCAACCTTTACGTGGATTCACCTTTCGTCATCATCTGCTGGCAGCGGCAGAGAGACGAGCCCGCGCTTTAGTTCATGTCCTGACGTGTCACATGAAGGAGATTTACTGTATGAATGTCCGGGCTCAGTAGATAAGGTTACAGTTTATGGCGGCTATCGATTCACACTCTATTTACTTATGCCTGACATGGGATCAGTGTGAGGAGTGGCATTTGATGAGCAGCCACTCTGAAATCATCAGAGACATTGTTGTCATGTCTCCTCTGAAAAGCACTAAATCACAGAAATTATCTTCCACTGACGGAAGTGTTTAACCGTGTGTGTGTTTGTCTTGATAGTTTCATATACTGTGTAGTCTAGGTTATATACACTTCTAACAAGTCCAAATTTCTGTACTAATAAGGGGAGGGCCAAACTAATCCATTAAATAATGTGCACCGCAATCAAGTAAAGTAAATCAAAATCAAGGCAAATGTGATGGCAAAAATACACATAAAAAGGGGGCTCTTTGTCTTTTTCGGCAGACAGCACACGGCCTCCTCGCGTTTAATGTTTAATGTTGGCACAGTACTGTAGTTTTAAAAAACAAGCTGGGCAGCGATCGAGGGGTGAAGTTGTGGCAAACAAAGGCTATGTGTGCATTTATTTCCCATATACCATGCACATGATATATTTCTTTATGGGATGTATTAACAATGATTTATTCTCATCAACGGTCCTAGCTCAGTTTGTGGCAAAGGATCTGGTTACCACTTCAGTACTGTTCAACATGCTGGATTCTCAACAGGTGCGCTAGAGGGGCAACAATGAAACGACCCCCAAAACAGGAATGGTTTTACAGGTGGAGGCCACTGACATTTTCCCCTCCTCATCTTTTCTGACTGGTTTCACTAGTTTTGCATTTGGCTCGGGTCAGTGTCACTACTGGTAGCATGA
>JAVQJF010085470.1:0-50841 GCA_036023855.1 Gadopsis marmoratus
TGTACAGTAACATGTTAGATGTGATGATAAAAGCTTCAAGAGTCAAGGAAATCTTTGATTTAGGCACCTTGAAAGTCCTAAGTCCGGTATTTTTGAAACCTGTTCAGACAGAGACAGATCCCGTCGCCTTCCTGCAACAACTCAAACTCTCGCGAGATTTCAGAGCGAGAGTTCCTGTTCTGGTTAAACAAAAAGGATCTCACTCTTTAACAAGCATGTCTGTCTCTGCAGGGATCCTTTCCATGATGTTGTCAGACACTTAGAACAACAGTCTGAACCAGAGTCAGTCGCAAAAACAAGCCCTTGTAGGGGACGGACTTTGGGCCCAGCTGCCTGCAAGGATCATGTTGCAGCCATTGCACCGCGTTCGCGGTTGCTGGACCAATTCCAAAACTTTTGCTAACCATTAGTCATTTAAACCCCAACATTTATAAAAATAGGGCCCAGGTTTGAAAATCCCGAAGTGACCCTTTAAAAGGCTGTATGAACCCTGAATGTTGCGTCGATCAGATCCTTATGCTCTCATCAGACACGTTTATCCTACATGTCATCGCTAAAGGAGTCAACACAGTCCTGGTCTGCATCAGTGTCTCTCCTCTGAAGCTCCAGATGGACAGCGGTGGGTCAGTCTCTGTCAGCTGGCCTGCATCCTCACAGACGATGACCTCGGTGACACCATCAGGGTTGAAATACCTCTCGCAAAACTAATGGAAAGTAGGCATGGAGGAGAGGGAGGCAGCGGGCGAGGAAAAGGAATGACTAAAAAAGACAAAAAGGCAGAGGGGAGGAAGTGTAGAAGGTCTCAGGTTAAATTATTAAGATTAGTGACTCAGAGAGCAAAGACAGAAGGAGGACGAGGAAGAATAAGGGAGGCGTGAACTGTGACTTTTAAATTTAGAAAGTAAAAAGGTTGAGAGACAGAAGGAAGCTCCTCCACCTGAAACCTAAAGAGTGAAAAGTTTCAGGCTGCAACTTCCCGTTGACCTCAAGGTTCTGGTTGCACCTGTGACAGCGTCGCCGTCGTCGCGTCTTTCTTTAAAAAAAAATAATGAAAGCAAAAAAGCTGGAAATGATGAAAAGAGAAAAATGGCACAGCTCTAATAACAAAAAAGGCTGACTGTGGTCAGAATGTTGCGGGAACAGATGACAGGAGGATTACAGCGGGATTACATCCATCTGATGACAAACAAATGTAATTACTCTGTTACCGAAAAAAAAAAGCCACACAACAGAATGAAGATTGCTCTGAAATAGAAGAGGACTGGACTAATTTGAGGGTTAAATGGAGTTTGACTCTGTTATGACGCACATGGAGCCAATATTTTAGATTCAATTTAGCTTCAAATAAACACCTTTTGCTGCCAGACCTCACGTTCAAATGGGATGTTTTTTCACTCCTATTTTTCGGATCTTTTCGGGCCGGTTTGTGTGCATCATCGTGTGTGGCGACTGTGACCACTGTCACCCCTGCTGGGTCGGCAGGGTCGAAAAGGTTCCTTCCAACGCTGGACATTTTACCTTTCTTTCTAACAGCGTTTGGGGATTTCCCACGAGGAGCCAGATGGAAGAATGACGCGAGCAGGACAGCCAGAGGAAACGTAACAAATACAACAGGAATGAGAGGGGATTTTAACTGTTACAACATCAACTAATGTCAGGGGTTCGACTGAGACAGGCCCGTCTGTAACTGTCTTTATATGAGGCTGATTCCATCCATACGGATTTAATCACAAAGGAAACCCCCTCAAAGTCCTGGTATGAAAACGGTGAAAACGTTTAGAATTATAGAGATTAAAATGATTTGTTGTGGATGATACTGCTGTTTGATATATTTGAGTCAAACTGAGACTTGTTCCTACCACCTTGGTGGCCACAAAGCAATGAACTTTAACTCGAAACTGAGTAAAAATAGCTGATAAAATAGAGCGTCGTGCTAGTTCAAGGTCAGCGTTGAACTTACTTAAATCAGCTGGTTCATTCATGCTTTTTATTGTTACTCTGCTGATGCTGCACCACCACAACCACCTCCTCATGTGTTGTTGACTTAGTGCTCTTATTGTTAGTATTGCTATTATATTAGCTATTAGTATAGTTTCTATTAATACTAACATCAATACCGTTACTACTGGTGGTGCAACAGATCACAAAAATCATGGTTCAAATTGCATCAAGGATCATTTTTCGGGGGTCACGGATCAAAGGCGATCCACCTCAGGTATGTGGACCTGAAGGCTGAGTGAAGCTCAGGACTAAATGGCAGCTAAAAGAAGGAGACGAAGAAGCAGGAAGTGACAGAAAACATTCTCACCACCCACTCGCCCCCTCAAGCTAATACTTCATTTTTCAGGGATCTCTCAATATTATTGTGCGACTTATTCTCGCTGTACAAACGAAAATGTTTCAGGCCTCGAAACCTGTTTTTAATACCCTCTGATTTCACAGACTGCTTCACTCTGTGCTCCTTCCTAAATAAGAAGCTCGGTTTTGAGTGGGCTTGACCTTGGACGACCTGCGCAAAATGCTTGTTGCATCCTTTCAAAGTGGTTTATCCTGACTTCAAATGTTTCCATGAATAAGTAAAATTAAAAAAGGGGATGCCACTTAACAGGACGACGACCAAGAGAGGACGGAAAGCACTTACACAACTGAGGGCGTCTTCAGCAGGAGATCATGTCGAGGAGCTTAGCCGAGTAATATTTTGGGAGGAGGTTGCCGGGACGCTAATGTGCACAAGGCTAACACACACACACTCGTCTGTCTGTTCATCCGCCTATGTGTCTGTCTATCTTTGACTGCCTTTTATTTCCACACGCAAACCTCCCACGCAAAGCACGAAATGCAGAATGTCACGGTAGGGTTTCATTAGAAACAGATGAGAGTGCGAGAGTCCCTAAAAGCCGGAGGGAGGAGGGCCTGCTGGGCGACGTGGGCGGCAGGTGAAGGGGTGAGCAGGCAGGTCAGCTGCACAGAAAATGAGAAGAGGGAGAACCTGACACCAAGCTGCGCTCCAGCTCAGAGTTTGTTTTGATATAATCCTGAAGCTGTCAGCAGATTAGAAGAAATTTGATGCTGACGAGAGGGTACAGCCTTGTCGTCTTTGCATCCAGATACAGCAAAAGGTCTGTCAGGTGTGTCGAGTGTCGGCGCTCATGCCAAGTGACAAGAGGTCCAGAGTTTAAGCCTGCGGTGCGTGACAGAGGAGGATGCAGCTGAAGGCCTAACGTCACACCAGTCACCAGCCATGAAAATGCTGCTTATGGCTACAGGGAAAGTCAAAGTCTTAAATTGTATGTGGGTCATACGTTGTGTTGGTTATTCTGCTTTCCAAAGTTTTACCAAAACTTTAACTTTGGCCTTATTCTGTTGGGATTTTATTCATGATCACTTTCCATTTTACATGTAAAGGTGGGTTCATTCAAATAAAAATTAATAAAATAAAGACCCAGACAGCGCGGCACCCTGAGCGTCTCCATACGCAACAAGCTGCGCTGCTCTGTGTGTTCTGACTCCTTTCTACCAGAACCAGCATCACTGTTTCAGTAGTTTGAGCTACAGAAGTTGTTCTGTTGGTCCAGCCTTCGCTCCCCACGACCATCAATGACCATGGCCCCCCATGACCCTGTCTCCGGTTCACCGGTTCTCCTTCCTTGGACCACTTCTGGGTCTGGAGCTCTGACCCAGTCGTCCAGCCATCACACTTTGGTTTTCATACAAATCTGCCGGAGGGGGAAGTTAAATGTCAGATTAACACCTGGACATAGACAAGCAGCTTGGAGCGGCTACGTCACTCGCTGCAGACTGGTTCGGGGCAACAAAGCAAAAGAACACCCTCCGGAACGTAATCTGTCCAACAGGAACTTCCAGGCTGGATGAATGAAGTGAAATCAAATCGTCAGTTCAGTCTGATTTTCTGGCTTCGCCGCGGCAACAATGGAGCCAGGGTGAGGTTTTTTGTCCTTCCGGCCTCAACCACCAAGCCTCACTGCAGTGAATTCTTTTTAAAGAGCCGCTCGCAGTCTGCAGCTGAGGTTTGTGCGGCGTGTGTTATTTGCCCACGTGGCAGCGCTGCCATTCTCCCCAACAGCCAGTGGGCTGGAAAAATCATTAGCGCGTTCGCCGTCCAACACGGGACACAAACGGGGGAGAGGTCGGCAGGTGGTGAGGTCACATCACGTCGCCATGTGAAGAGCACGCGGGTCTGCTTACGTTACGGCTCCCGGACGCAGCTAGATATTACAGTCGTGTCCTCGATTCGTCGGCACACATTGTGCATCGCTGCCTGCTGCCTGCTGGGCTCTTTGTCTGTACGAGCAGGACGCTCACACACACACACACACACACACACACACACACACACACACACACACACGAAAACGAAAGGCTTTGTTTTAATCCATGTCCTCAGGGGAAGGGTTTATTTGACTTACTGCAGGACAATGTAGTTGACATAAAGGACTTTATTTTAGAGGCCATTGTTTCTTCTGCCCTGCGGCTGGAGGGTGTGTCTGTGTGTGTGTGTGTGTGTGTGTGACTTTGCTGTTCTGGAACCGACACCTGTTAGGAATTAGCTGTCTGTGGGAAATTGAACCAATAAAATAAACGCAGTCGGATTTTAAAGGGCGCTTCGCGGTTTGGGTGGGCGCTCGGCATGGAGGGCTGCCGCCGCTGCTCCGGGATCAGTGTGTGTACAAACGTGGTGTTTTACACAGTTCTTACGCTCGTCCTTGTCTTCCTGCAAACTCACCGTAAATCTGACACACGTCATTGTCCCCCGATGAGGCGCAGACTAACGCATAATGTCATTAATCTTAATCTCCACATGTACGTCGCTCTCACACACACACGCGCACACACGCACACAAAGACACACAAATTAGTGTTTTACAATGAACCACAAATACAGAAATTACAGTACGATATAATAACCTGTAATTTAAAGTAATCTCTGCATCGCACACACACACACACACACACACACACAGCACCTCTGGGTGTAGTTATGTCTAAGCAGAGTTATCTGGAAATGCTGTGTTTAATGAATCTGAAGCGGTTTCACACAAAAACAGCAACGAAGAAATGGCTTTAAACCCAAATGACCGTTTTTACAGTTTTACGGTTCTGAAGTTGTGTGTCACGGTGGAACAGTGGAGGTGCGCTGCTGGGAAATATAAACACTTTTATCAGTTTTCATGTTGAACAGCTGACTTCATGACTGTATATTTGTGTGTGTGTGTGTGTTTAATCCTTTGAATGTGCAGGTAACGTCAGTGTCTGACACACAAACACACACAGTCAGTGTGTTCGCATGGACTTAAGTAACCAGGTTACATTCAGGTTTCGTTAGTAAGCTGATAACCAGGTTTTTAATAAGTTTTTAAAAAGCTGAAGAAGCCAAAATAAGTCTGTTTCCACCTCTAAGAAAATCAAAAAACAGCCAGTCTTCTGTCATTTCCACAGTTAAGACAAGAAAGCTGCGTTTCCAAAATAATGTCGGGGAATCTGCTTCACGTATACGTGGATTTACAGTAACCTGACATGACATGTAGTCTGCCCTTAAATATCAGACTGTAAGACCGTCAGCATCAAACCCCTGATCTGAATCTTTGTCATTTTTATGACATGAAGTGAAAGTTTAAGGACTTTGATTCTTTTCTTGGAGCTTATAGAAATGACACATTTGCACTTCGGTATTTGTGTGTAAAACTTGTGGTATTTTATCAAGAGTTTCAAAGAATGTGGCTTTTGGTTGGATTTAATCATCTCCCACGAGGAATTAGAGGAAATATTTGCCATTAGTTTGCCCCCCCCCACCACAGTTAATACTATAGATGTTTTCTTTAATTCCTGACAAATTCTGTTTGTTCTGTAACATAATGTGATACTACGGAATCAGAATCAGGTTCATTGCCAAGTAGGAACACGAGGAATCTGCCTTGGTGTGTTGGTGCCTAACAATAAACATAGCAAGTAGAAAATATAAAGCAAGTCAAGAAGCGTGAACTATATATAATATAAGACAAAAGGAATGTTACGAAAGGCATCTCCGAGACGAGTTGTAGTGGATCAGGGAAGCAGTGTTTTTGTTTCGCTGTAACCTCCAACCTTCTTAAAGGCTCCGTTAGTGACGAGTGATCAGCACAAGGCTCTCTGGGACTTGTGGTTTTTCCTAAACAGTGCTGTATATTTTTGGTTTGACCCTGACGTCTGCACACGAGATGACGACGCACTTCATGTATGTAAGGTCGTACCAGAAGGTGGAGATCTCCATCCTCCACCTCACCCACGTAACTGCACAGCCCCCCCAGCAGAGGATGTAAGAGGCCGTGAAGGATTATAAAATGACCAACATTCAGTAATGAAGATGAATTACAATAAACTGAAGACCCTTAACGCGACGCAGCGTTTTGACTTATCTTTCCCTGTTTGTGAGGACATATACGTGTAGAAACACACACAACGTGTCTCTGTCTGTGCGTCTGTCCACACAGACACTTCCTGTCCTTTACAACTTGAACTTGCACTTTTAGAGGACAAACCAAAGCTTCCCAGAGGAACTTTATTTGCGTCCTGCTCCTCGAATCAGAAGGCCCGAGCTGAGCGCTGAGGCTTCATGTCGGCCGACGGAGACAAAAGCTGCCGGCTTTGCGACGCCTTTTCACACCGGAGTGATGTAAGAGACAAGTGGCTTTTTTATTCCTTTATTACAGCCGTTAGGAGCGTTTCCATCAGCTTCTGTTTCCTCTCAAACATCGTCCTGGTTCAGAGCTCCGGACTCCAGCTGATGTCAGCTCTATTGTTCCCTCCCTTGGCTCACATAATAAATGTGTGTGTGTTTGTGTGTGTGTGTCCCTGTGGTGTGTGTGTGTGTGTTGGGTCGCATCTTTTAAAGGGGTACATTTGGTCCGAGCCAGATCTTCAGCTGGCTTTAATGTTCCCGCACTGTCAAACTGCAGCTGTTCCTGCTGCCAGAGGACACGGAGTTAACAGAGTTTACTGTAACCAGTCTTGTTGTGGCGAGGACGACTCAGGACACGCAAAAAAGAAGAGTCTCTGACAGTAACAAACAAACAATAAGGAGGGAAGATGTAGAATGTTTGTAATCCCAAAATATAAGATTCCTTAAAAACGGATACTATCTGCATTAATGTGTCGCTGTTGTCTAAAGTTCTTTACAGTTTTCCCGAGATTCACGCACACAGCGAGCTACCATTCAGATCTGTCCGTCGTTCAGTGCCTTGCCCGAGGACATGGAAAAAAGTAAAAAGCTGAAACAGGCCAAGCCTGGGCTTGAGGTATTGCAAATATAAAAACGTATATAAGTATCGTGTTATTCATCGCCGAGAAGTGTTGTGCAGCTTGGACTGCCTACCTCGTGTGCATGTGTGAAGGAGTGCAGGGGGCAGCTGGTAATGCCTGGGTTCGGCAGCGGGAGTAGATGACCTCGACCTCCTCTGACCTGTTACCATGGCGGCAGAGAGTCAGGCTCGGCTCTGCTCTGGCGACTCACCAGCCTGCATGTGAAGGTTCTATTGGACTCTAGAAGCTGAGGGTTCGGCTGATGTTTGGCCCTCTGGCTCGTCACATCAACTGAAATGATTCGTCTCTTGCTTTCGTGACAGCTGTTTTTTTCCAGCGGTGGTTGTGTGCGTTTTAATTCCTCCTTTTAGTTATAAAGCCACGTGCATAAGCTGCTAAACAACACACTTTAATACTTTGAGCTGATTGCATTTGCAGAGGCGCGACACAACGTGAGGGGCGATAGATGAGCGATGAAATGCCATAAAGCAACCAGACCGCGTGCGTCATAATAATGACACGGGCATCTCCATCAGCTGTCAAAACCAACAAAATTACACGATATATACAAAATAAGCAAAGGCTGAAATACAGATTAGTGCTGCAGTAGTTTCTGAGGTACAGACACAAGTTTAGATACAAACACAATAACATGTGACTCAATCGATGCTGATTTGTCGATGATTCACATCCTCTGTTCGCTTCACTTCCCCCAATAGAAACCTGTGTTTAAAGGGCCGCTCACCCAGGTACGTAGGCCCTGTTCACACTGCAGGCCCAAATCAGTTTTTGGCAGCTCTGGATTGTATCCAGACTGATTTTAAAAAGTCTAGACCGCCAAAAAAACAACAACACACAAATGAAATCGGATCCAAGCCACATTTGGAGGCCTCAGTCCGGAAGCTGGGGACGCTCAAATCGGATCACATCAGTGTTTTCTGCGTCGCTCGAAATGTGACGCACGGCGATGATGTCAACGTCCAGAGTGACAGGATGCATCAGAGCGTCTGTGCACCAGGCCGGTTGTTTCATGGATGCCTTTATAAGATCTGGATACCGGACCCAAACATGGCGCCTATTCAGGCCAGCGCCTACGTTGTTACCACAGCAACCCTGAAAAGGCTTCATGCAGATAACCGATAACTTGTGTCTGTGTGTCAACTGAAAGCCGATCAACAGTCAACGTTGTCCTTTCTACCAGAGGTTCAGGTTGTAATGAGTCCTCCAAACAGAAACTGTATCCTGTCCTGCTGTCATTTGGTTTCCTTGTTTAGTTGCTCTGTGTGAAGCTGATGGGGGGTTTCTGTTGCTCCTGGCAGAAACCAGTCCAGTGACAGCTGTCCGGAGGAATTAAGGCAGCTTTTCTGTAAGACGACAAAACGACAGTGAGCGAGACAGAGGAGGGGATGAAGATAGAGGATGAGGAAGAGTCGGAGTTGGTCTTGAAGCTTCACACGTATTCAGGTCTTTGTCTCGGTGTGCGGAGACGCCGGGAGGCTCCGCCTGTTGTGGTTGGTTTGGTTGTTGTTTTGCTCGGCTGGTTCCAGTGTTCCCACCAGATCCAGTGAATAGATGCTGCGTTCACTGCTGGCTATGTTGGGGGGGGTCAGTCTGATGGCTGCTGTGTGTGTTCACTAATTCAACATGGTGTTTCACTCCTAGCTACTGCTGGCTGCTCACCATATTTAAAATCTTTGATGGACACTTGGTAAATGGACTCTTTCTTATATAGCACTTTTCAACCGAAACGGTTCCCAAAGCGCTGTAACAGTAATCTAAGTTTTGAACAGTAGTCTAATTCACCCATTCACACACCGACAGGGACACAGTTGCCACGCTGCCTCCACCGGGGGCAACTCGGGGTTCAGTGTCTTGCCCAGGGACACTTCGACATGTGGACAGGAGGAGCTGGGATCGAACCACCAACCCTGGGGTTAATGGACGACCACACTATCCTCTCAGCCACAGCCGCCCAGATCACTCAGATTTTAACACCTTTTATTTTTGCTGGGTCCGTCCGTCCGTCCGTCCGTCTTTTCATCCAGCAGCTAGACTGACATCGCCAGAGTGGCTTCAGATGCCCCAGTTAAAAGTCATTGCCTCGTATCACCTGAACTGAAATATATATGTCTTTGCTGTAAAAGGAGCAGAACGCTCCCTTATCTCTCTGCAGCCGCTTGTAAATTGAAATGGAATTTTTCTTTTTCTTCTCACCTGCACTGCGTTTAAAGAGTCCCGTCAGACTGATTGGAATTTTCGGGCCGTGAAGACTTATCGACTGCTCGGGCCAACATGTGGACTCCCGTGTTATTGCAGTATGTCAGCACTGACTCGCTCGGTACCTCAGGTTGCGGCGGATCAGTTGGCCGTTAAAGAGGCGTCCCGCTGGCTGCCGAGGCTCAGACGCCGTGTCGCCTTTGTGCAGCTTGAAGGTGAGAAATGTCACGACTTCAGACGCCACGTGAATCGATGCTGATCCGAGCTCATAATGCTACTAACACTACGTTTTTGTTATAAAGCACATACCTGTTTGCACCGCGCCGCCGTTTTCCAACCGTTTTAGTTTGAAAAGTCCCCGGATTGTGTTGCAGTGAGGACACGCAGTAAAGACGTCTGACTGACGCCGCTGGCAGCCAGTGACGGACGTGTGGCCACGTCTGAACCTGTAGGTGAACACCACCATCGTGTCCAAGCTAACTGAGACATTGTTTTTAAAAAGACAATGTGTTCTTGAAGAGCATGTGACTTAAACTCTTAAGGATAAGGGGGTTGTGTCAGAGTCAAGGGGCCCATTTCCTATTCGTCTCTTTCCTCACGCTGCCGCCTGGAAGTGGATGACATCAGCTTTTTTCCGTCTCCCAGAAACCTCCAGAGAGAGAGAATATGTCCTCGGGGCCTTGGACAGATAGAGAAGCAGCGATCAGACAGAGGGAGAGGTTACAAGGATTGTTTCCTCTTCCCAGAATCCCTCGTACAGCGCGGCTCAGTTCCCATAATGCAGCGTGTTTGTCTCGACTCTCGGCTCGGCTCGTCCGTCTGGAACAAGCGAGACATGCACTTGTCTCGGGTGAAAACGAAGCCAGCGTTCTTTCATCTCGCCTCCCTTTCCTGTCCCTGTGCCGTGAGGGGATGTGATGCCGCCGCCCGGTGTTGTTGTAGCTCGCCGGACCGGAGCGGAGTGAGGACGGAAGGCCGAGGCAGGTTCAGGACACGGACACGAAGCTGAAGTGCTGCCATCACGTCTGGGCGAGCCGCTGGGTCCTCGAAGCTTCTGTAACTCCTTCAGGGTTTCTCCAGACGCCTTTTCCGGAACAGTAATAAAACAAATCCACATTCCAAGATGCGCGAGCAGCTAAGACAACACTTCTGTTGAACTGAACCTGCTCCCTAAAGTCGCTTTTTACACGTGCAGTTTGGTTCCCGCACCAAACTCCCCCGGTGGTCAGTAGGGGGGGCTTTTATACGCGTTGATCTGTTGTCTTCAACATAACGTGCAGGTTAGGATAAGTTACCCGATAAGAACTGAACCGTCGTAACCCCGAAAACCCAGAGTTAAACCTGAAGTGACCCCCGAATCCTGCTTCCTGGTACAGACCCCAGGACCTCACACGGTCCCTCTCGTAATCTATATAATCCTTTCTTTCCCTTCTTGCTTTGAGTGCTGATTACAGAATGTTGAGCTTATTTATTTATGTCTTAAAAGAATAAATGCACCTTCTTTCACAAGCGCTGATTCTGTCCAGGAGAAAGACTTTGGAACGTTTCACCGTCGCTCTTGTCCTGGATTCAAGAATGTTGTTGTGGAGAGTCTGACGTCTTCCAGCACGAGTCTGAAGTCACATCTCAGAGCCGCGAAAGAGTCGCGCACACACACACACTCAGCCGGGAAAATGGATTAACCCAGAAAAGTCATGGCGTGCAGTTTGGCGAGCACATTTTCATACCGATGCACACAGAGAATAAGTTGGAAAACAGAATAACACCAGAGAGCGTGTTGGACGTCTGTCAGTGTTTGGCTCTGGGCCGAAACACTAAGAATAATCGTATATCATTGATTTGGACGCCCTCTTAGACCAGACTCTGTTGAAATAAAAGGTGATTTCATATTTCAAACACGATTGTGGAAAATCTTAAATGGAATGCAGCTTCTATCTCCAGCCCCCCCCCCCTGCAACCAAAAAAACGTCCCCCTCGATGAATTTATCAGTAAAATGTGCACTTTTATGCCAGTAACTTGTAAATACTTAGACACAGTTTAGTTTTCAGCAGCAGGCCTGTGACTCGTGCATTTCTCTTCCTGCTGCAGTAAATTCCACTCGGCTGAGCTTTTTATGTGTCTGACTCCGAGTCAAACATGCTGAAGTCAAACGGAGTCATCCACGTTCATCATGACTTGAGCAGGTTGCAGTTAAAGTAACAGCATGATACTGATCCCGGGAGGTTCCAGATGTGTCCGTGAGTTTGGGAAAAGGTGAAATCGCGTCCTGCTCAGAGCGCACTCACTTAAAAAGCATTTCTCTTTTCTTCTCGTGTGCAAATATGTTAAATTCTGCTGATATTAATGGAAGTCTTGTAACACGCAGGCTGTAATTTGACCTGCGAGGTGATTTTCTGAAAAAAATGCCAAAATTCTCTGGTTCCACTTTCTTCAATGTGAATATTTGCTGTTTTGTTAGCCATTATGTTACATGGCCTTTACAGTCTCAGATATTTTTCGCTCTACTTCTCTTTCTCTTTTGTCTTGATTCTTGACTCTTTAAAGCTTTTCTTTAACTGCTAAAACGTTGTCCGGATGTCGACCCGCCGTCTGACGTGCAGTCGCCTCTGGATGTTCGTGATGCGTTAAAGGCTCTGCACACGTTCCACATGTGCTCCTAAAGTGCCTGTTGCACGAGATCCGGCACATGTTGGAACACACGGCCAGTAAGCCATGAATGTTGCTGTGCTCACTCGCAGAGACACGTGTGTGCGGTCGGGTGCCCGGGTGCCGGCTGGCTCTGGGGCCCCCGGGGGCCGAACCTCCACCCGAGCCGTGCACCTGTTCTCTGGGCACTGACGCTGCACGCTGGCAGCATGTTAACATGCAGAATGACTGTGGTGGCGTTATGGCTGCAGTTTGCCGCCTGGTGCATGTGTGGCATGTAGTGCACGGGAAGGCAAAGACAGGGCCGGGTCATATGGGAGTGGGGTCAGGCTGAGCCGGTTAATAAAGGAGGGAAAACAGGACAGCGCTGGAGAGATTAGGGATTCCGACAGAAAGGAAAAGACAGCGATACATGAAAGAGAGACGTATAGAAGATTAAGGTTTAAGAAAGCAGGGAGGGAGAGAGATATTAACTTGACTTAATGCTGAAGCAGCAGGACGACAGGAGGGATCAGTGGGGAGGGACGGATGGAAGGAGGGGAGTTATTAAATCATGGGGAGGATTAGACGATTGGCAGAGAGAAGCTGTAAAGCTGTCGCCTCCTCCGGCCGTCGGACGCTGACAAATATATCATCGCAGAGCAGAACGGATTAAAGATGGGAGATGTAGAGCAGCGAGGAGGAGGAAGGTGAAGTTAGAAAGTTAGAAATAAAAGAGATTAAACCACGAAAGGTAGAAGAAGAGTCGCCGGGAGTAAAGGAATCGGGTCCGGTGTCTCCCACGCTGCTGATAAATCAGCTACAGCAGGTTTCTTGCAGCTTCCCCTCGAGAGGCCATGTTTTCACCGCCGTCCTCCCGTAAACACGACACCACGGCTGCAGGGGGGGGGGAGGCAGGGCGGAGGAAGCACGTGAAGCTTTCAGAGGCTCTGATTTTACAAGGCAGGTCAAGAGTGTGTACAGGGAGCGGTCGCACCTCCCATCATGCATCTGCTCCTGTAGCAGCGGTCGCCTCGCTCTCTGTGCTCGCCTATAAATGGCGCCAAAAGGCTCGTTTCCAAACTGTGGAAGCAAATATAAATGATACTCATCCTTTAGCCGCGGCTCCACCCAAAGTAGTTGGAACTTCTAATCCCAGTAACAGCTGGAAGGTTCCTTCAGCCCGTTGCTGTCTGCGTTTCCACCGCGGCCTAAAGATTCAGCCTTTTTACATGCGGCCGTACAACAGCGGTGACGCCACATGTGGCGACGGGCAGCCATCGTTATTTGCAACAGGTGTAAGTGCGGAGGAGCTCGATAAGGCCTGGACTGTAGCTCCACTCTGTCGGAGCACGATGCTCAAAAGACAAACCGGTTTGCGGCTGCAGATTTTTAAAAACAAAATGCTGCGAGGAGTCGACCAATCAGAAATGTTCACCGCCGCAAGCCCCGCCCCCACCTGTCCTCCACAGGCCCCTGGTCCCTGGGGAAAGATGGCAGCTTTAGAAAGGTTTGGAAAGTTTGCGTCTTGCTCCTGGAGTGTGATTGTGAGACGACGCATCATGAGGGCAGAGCTCTGCCTGCAGCACTTTACAGCTCACAGTGTTCTCACTGTAATAAATCACCATTATATTCCAGGTCCACGTCCCGACAAACTCTATTTTCAGTTCTTTGAATCGCTTTACCAGAAGAAGTGGAACGTTTGTATTTTGTTTTAGCAGAACAATTAGCCAGAGTTCAAATTTCCATATTTAGGAAATCCATTTTAGACCCGTGGTTTAAACAAACGTTTCCCTCTGCTAACATCGGAAGCTCTGCACAAAGAGTCGACGTTTCTTAGCAACAGCAGTCTATTTCGGGAGTGCGAGCGTGATTCGGCATCTCTTTCTCTGTTCCAGGGTTTTCTTTCTTCTCTCTCCTTTTCTGCATTTAACTCCAAAAGTTTCCATCCCTCTCTCTCATCCTGCATCTGTCCATCTACGATTGTCTGGAGGTGAAAGCGTGTGATCAGGCCAGTGAACGTGTGTAATGATGGAGGTCCGGGCTCGGCTGGAAACCTGGATGTGACGTGTTTTGTGGACTCATTGTTGGGGCGGAGCGACGGGAAGAGAAACTACAGACGTGCGGAGCTGAGAGCCACGAGAACCGTTTCTCCTCAACAACATCGTGCACCTGTGCTCCTCCGAGTGCACGTGCGTGGAACTTTATCAGGAAACCTGGAAAAGTTCTAATTAGTTTGATGGTTTCTACCATCAGATAATTAACTTTGTGCCTTGTTTTGAAATTCACTGTTTATGCAGATTTTTATTTATTTAAAGTAATCTGAATATCAATTATATATATATATATAGTTTTGGTTAGTTTTGGAATGCTTGAATATTAAAACTTGGGCTTCAGGAAGATTTGGACACTTTATAGACAATATTGAATATAGACAATATCTTTGTAATAAGGACAGAAATCGGTTCCCAGACTCAGGCGGCTTTTTAAAGCAGCAATTTAGGAGCTTTAAAGTTAAACATAGTACAGAAGCAACGCTGGACGCATCAGTAAATGTTTTACAGTAAATGTTTTACAGTAAATGTTTTACAGTAATCCAGCTGCAATGATCAGTCGACCTGAGGCTGAACCGAAAACACAACTTAAACACGGCGTCTATTTTTAGTCTGCAAAAGCTGACGTGTCGTCATCCGGTTCCTGTTACAACGCAGAGACAGAGTTTGTGTTACTAACGTCTGTGTGTTTAAATCAAACCCACAGACGGACGGACAGACAGGAAACAAACGATGAGTTTCCTTCAGGGATTTATTTAGAAACTCAACCACGTTTCCCTGGACAAAGTAAACACACACAGACACACACACACACACAGACACAAACACACACACACACACGCCTGTATGTGCACTAATTTACACAAACGCACGTTTTTCCCGTCACCTTGACTTTGTTTCTTCCACACAGCGTCTTGTCTCTCTCTCTTTGACACACACACAGATGAGCAGAGAGGAAGCGACAGTTTGTCCCCCGTCCGTCTCCATGTCGACAGGTCTGAGGAGGCCGTTTCCTCGGGTCGAGTGTTAAACACAGAGGAACAACGGCGACGTGAAACACATGATGTTGTCAGAGTTACATTCCAGTGCGGCACTGTTATATTTCACATGCCAAAATAATATTCAGAGCTATTACCGATGACATGTCTCGCCAGGCACGTTGGTTTGTTGTTTCTCCACATAAGAAACTCTTTTCCTTCTGGCTCGTGGATTTTGCCGTTTAACCCTGAAGTGACGGGTTTGCTGCTGTTGAGAGGAATACGTGCTGTTTGTTCATCGTCACTGACTCTTCGCCGCACAGCCACGCTCCTTTTTCTTCATTTACTCTTTTTTCTGTCGGCCTCCGTTTGACGCATCCCAGCAAATACATCCTTTCGTTTGACCTTCGTTCTAATGTGCAAAACAAAGTGTTGTGTGTTTGCTCTCAGGATGTGTCATAGACGAGGTGTAAGCTGTGTTTGCTGTGTCTGTCGGTCCTCTTCAGCGTTAGAGACGACTCTCTGTCCTCACCAGGAATTACAAGGGAAGGCTTTTAATTTGAAAGGGTTTTATCCCAAGGCTGCCATTTGGAGGGACAAGGGCTGTGATTAACGTCTGTTGTTTTGAACTCTATTAGGAGCATTCGAGCGTTTTTGAAGTTCGTGTTGCTGCGTGTGACATGAGAGCAGCGTCGGCCTCAGAGCCTCTGCCGGGTCAGAAAAGAACAGACCTTCCTGTTGATGCGACGCAGACTTCCCTGCACACTGCGCTCGAAGCAGTAAGCGAGTGCAGTGTGTATAGGAATCTTGCCTGAGGTGTTGTGAAATGAGATTTCGCAGCCTCGGCCGTGTTGCCAGCCGTGCGGAGGTTAGATTAAGAAGTGGAGCAGCAGCCGAGTGAACCCTCTCTGACGGTCTCTGACCCGTTGAGCTGTTTAAAACCTGTCGACAGGATGCCAGCCAGCCAGCCGCCACGACGGATTATGATGAATTATGATGGGACAACACGGCCAGTTCCTCCTGGAAGGCTGCTCGCAAGCTCTGCAGACGACCCGGCGCTTAGGATTCATTCCACAGTCAGGCTGCAGTTAGTGTCCTGGGGGGGGGACTTCTTGGCATTTGGAGTTCTGAATGGGCCCACTGCACATATAGGCCAGAACCTCTGTTTGAAACCACTGTTAACTTTCTCAAAGTAAATCAAACTACAACTACAAAGAGATGCAAAACAACTCAACTCAACACTTTATTTCTATAGCGCCATCTCATGACGTTATCTCGTAGCACTTGTTAATATAGAGCAGGTCTAGACCGACTTTAGGTATAGACCCAACATTTCCACCATGAGCAGCACTAGGAGACAAGAACCAGAACCAGAACCAGAACCAGAACCAGGCTCTGGGTGGGCGGTGATCTGCCTCGACCTGTTGGGTTGAGAGAGAGAGAGAGAGACAGAGAGAGAGAGAGAGACAGAGAGAGAGAGAGGGACAGAGAGAGAGAGACAGAGAGAGAGACAGAGACAGAGAGAGGGACAGAGACAGAGAGAGGGACAGAGAGAGAGACAGAGAGAGAGACAGAGACAGAGAGAGGGACAGAGAGAGAGACAGACAGAGAGAGAGAACCCAGCAGCACAGTTCAGCTCCACATACAGATGTAAAGTAACAACAGCAACAATGGTACCGATGTTAACATTAATACAAATAATAGCAGCAGCAATGCAATAATATTAATACTAAAAATAACAGTAAAACAACTAGAAAGAGACACAAACGGACCACAAAGAGAATCAAACCTCCTTCAGTCTGGACGTAGGAGGGTCGGAGGCCTGTGATGTCACCATCTGTCTGTGGTTGAACTGTGTCGCCTTTCTGTTTAACAAGCGGCCGGCTGACATGATACCTGCAGTTCCCCCTCAGCAGGTTCTCTCCCAGCCGCCACAATAGTAAACGGTACCGACTGACGAACTGACCCGTCCCCTCGTGAACTCTGCTCCACATTAACGCAGCAGTTGTGGACGCAGGGACATTCAGAGGGAACGTGGGAATAAAGGCAGGGCAGCAAAACCACGTTCGCTGGACTGTTTATCTTGCAAATGTGCGGTGATTCGATTAGACTCGACGTTTGGGGACGTTTAGCCAAAATATATTGGTCCCAGTTGGAATTCCAGAGTCGTCCCCGTGTTTTGGAAAATAAATGCTTTTAATGTGTTTTTTTATTCGGGTGTCTGATTACCACAAAACCAAACGTGATTTGATTAAGTAAATCAGTATCGCGTGTCTTTTCTTATTTAACACACCTGATACAAATGAAAGCTTCACGCTGTCTTCGAGTCGCCCGGCCGGTAAAACAACCCGTCACAGTATTTGCTCTCCCTCTCTTTTGCTGTCTGACTCATTTACTCTCTCACTCCGTCTCCGTCGCTCTGCTTTTGATTGTGTGGCGAGTTCACGTGCTGCCATGTGGCAAGGCAGCGCGGCAGACACGCCAACGGACCTCCGGGCCCCTCTGGTTGGACGCTGCTCTCTTCGAATGTCAATGTGAACTTCTTAAATTCCAGTCGTTCCAGTTCTTTATTCATCTTTAACCTCACCGTTGACTTAATTCACTGGAATCTTTCGCCATCTGAATACAAATGGCATCTTTCTTTCAGGCAAATAAATCGCTCAGGCATCTCTCGTTTTCTTAACTGTACTCATTTTTAGCATCTAGCATCTGCGGAGCTGAATGCTAACGTCAGCGTGCTAACATGGCGATGTTTAGCGGGCATAATGCTTAACCATGCTTAGCATGTTAGCATGCCAAACACTCGCTAATTAGGGATCACCAGAGTTATTACAGTTCATCCTGTGCATCATCCTCTGGGAGCCACGAGCATCTGCACTAGACGTCATGGCAAAAATAAATCCAATAATTGTTGAGATATTTAAGTCCGGACCAACAGACAGACTGACATCTGTCCACAGAACCGTGCTGCTAGCGTGGGAACAAACAAGAGGATAAAAGTTTTAAAACACATTTAACAGTAAATTAATCAGCCTCTCTCCCTCTTTCTCATCTTTCCTCCAGTCGGCTGCAGAGTGTGACGTGACCAGTTGGTTCGACCTTCTTCCATCTTTCTCTCCACGTCAGCGGAGATCGTTCAGAGATGACGGCGACGTTTGCTGCAGTCCTGCGGGCAGCAGGGGGCGCCGGAGCCGGAGGGGTGAGGTCTCCCCGGGTGCTGATGGCGTGTCTCCTCCTGCCTCTGCTGCGGCTGCCGCCTGCAGACTCCATCACTGCGCCAGGTGCCAACGCCTGGAGACAAACCGGGCCCCGGCTGCAGCTCTCACACTCAGGTAGGAAACGCACCACGACAGGAAGCTGCCGCCCCGAACAAGGACGAGAGCAACGCGACAACGGGGCCGCGAGAAGTCCACCCTCGGCCATGCAGGACGGCACATTTCTTACAGTGTCTCTGAGCTTGTTTGGGCCTAACGGTTCACTGAACAACACAAATCCATTTTTCTGTCTACAGCTTCTTCTTGTATTGCCTATAACCTCGACGCCATTCAACTCTTTTCCTGTCCCATTTAAAGAGCTACGTTCATCGCGAACGTCAGGAGCTTTCCTCTGAGCTTTTGGGCAAACGCATCACAATTCAGAATGAGCGCAGCACAAACTCCGCGGCAGCCCCTCGGAGACAGAACTCTGTCTGTCTACCATATGTCTTGTCCCTTCGGATGATTTTCACACAACTACGTGCCTTTCATTCTTTTACTTCCTCTCCGTACTCGTTGGTTCAGTGCCTAACATCCCAACTGGTAACACCGCAATAAAAGCTCGCTCAGAACCGGATCAAGTTGCCGATGAAAGCCAAGTGTCAGGTTGTTATTTCCCTGCCGTCGCAATGTCTGATTTTAGGAAGGTCTGTATCCAAGTTAAAGGTTTTCAGCGGTAAAGTCATTGTCTCATGCGGACGTCTTGCTGTCGGAGCTGAAACGGAACTTTCTAACGGGACCATAAAGATCAGTGAAGTCATGTCTGCTGAGCGCAGAAATGTCCTCCAACAAGATGACTTTTTCTGTGCAGTGGAGCTCTGAGGTCTCACTTAATGTGAACAGCGGATGCTTTTGTTCTTTCTACAATAAAACACTTAATTGGAGCAGCAGGATGGAATCCAGAGGGGGATGAACAGATTTAACAGCCTCACCAGGGAAAGATCATGGTCACGGTTAGAATAAACCAGTGTTGGCCGCCGATAGGAGGTGGGAAGTCACACCCGTCTGTCCGTCCGGAGCTTCTGTGGCGCTGCATTAATGTCACGCAGTCAATGACCACAAGAGGTCGCTTTTCAGGAAAACGCTGCTTTAGGCCTTTGAACCACAGCCGGTGCTGTCTCGTTAGCTGAGGCCTCAACTGCGGCCGCCTTCACCTTTTACTCGTTTTCGGGGGCTTTTTGTCTTCAGTCTGCTCTGCGGCAGTTCGGCTGACATACCACAGCTTGGCCGTCGTGTCTGCATGTTTAGGATGTGTGTCCTGCTGTATTCTATCACAGCACTAACACTGGGGAGCCCTGTGTGTGTGTGTGTGGAGCAGTACCCAGCGTGGACGTGGAAGTGATCCGCTCAGTCAGTGTTTTATTTGAAGTTGAACAGTCCAGAGCCAAAAGAAAGGAAAAACATGTCAACGTCTGCGCTGTATGTAATTATCCCGCTGTATTACAGTGCTGCTAATACATTCTGACTGGCAGGAACCGGGCAGCAGAGAAAGTGCGCCGCTGCCGCCAAAGTCAACATACATGTTTTCTCAATTCTCACCCCAAAATCAAAAAGGGACAAAAGTGTTTCGCCTACAATAAAAGCAAAAGGGGCTGTTCTCCACGAGAGGCGGAGCACTGCACAGACACGTAAATCACCAGTGGAGCCATCTGCCCACTTCTTCTTTTCTTTTATTCCCCCCCGAGGTCTCGCTTCCCGCTTGGCAGCCGGCAGCACCAGTAAAGCCAGCAAGTGTTTCCTATCCAGCAGCGATTAGTTCAGGGAGGCTTGGCTTCATTGTGTGGCGGTAAAGTGAGCTGTTTGTCGTGGACGGATGAATGGAAGGAGTGAAGCAGCCGCTGAGTTGTTCTTTACTCTCCTGGTTCTGTGTCGGAGTGGGAGGTTTTGGAAAGACTGAAGCGAAGGACGTGACGGGATTGTGGCCGTCAGGCACTGCGTTAGTGACACGAACGGACAAGAGAATAAAGAGAATAGACACAACATGAGGCAAATCAAAGGAAGCTGTAGGTCTTAGGTTTAGACGGAGGACGTCATTTTACAAACGACCAAAATTAGGAGTTTTTTCCAGATTGGGAAACAATAAATTCAGACTGACTTTTACATTTTATCGCACAGTTTTCAAGACTGAAAACAATCAAATCTTTAGCATGGAAGTTCAACTCCTGACCTTCGTATCAGAATAATCCCAAGAAAGATCAAAACGCTACCTTCAATTTGAGATTATTTCACCTCGGTTTGAACGATTGGAGTCACTCGCTGGATTTCTTATCTGACTCCAGCCGTTTCAAAGTGTTGCCTACTGTATGACGACCGATCACTCTGAAGCCTCTTTACTCCAAATATAAGAAATCTCTTAAAGATTTTGGACAAGAAGCCACAACAACTCCACCATTGCTGGAATGAATTTGACCAAATCCAATCGTGATTAAGGTCTGAGAGCAATAACAGAATTACAAGGGCCTCAACTCGGGGCAACGTTTGCACATTTTGTCGGCTTTTCTCTCGTCGAATCGTCCCCAGATTTATATTCTCTGTCTGTGACGCCGAAACGGCGGACAAAGGAGAATCGCGAATGCAATCATGAATTTTAATCTCATGTATGGTGATTATCTGATCTGAAACACCTTCGCTGTCCTGTGACAGACTGTTGTACGTAATGTGCCTGCTGTCGTTCACCTGCCGGGATGGAAATGAGCTTTTAGCCAGGACTCTTTATAATGCATCAGATTCGCAATGTATGTTTGTTATACATGTTCCCTGTCAACTCAACGTCCCCTTTGGTGCATGCAGACGGGCCCAAGCGGCGCCAGGAGCTACGTGACCACGCTACCGTTTTGTTTCACTCTCACAGCAACGTTTTTTTAGTTCAACAAGCAGCTGCGTTTCACAAAAGAAGCCCTGAAGATCGACAGTAGACGGCGGTAGAAATAACATAATATCTAAATAATATCTTTTGATATTATAGCAAATAATATCTCACGTGTGTTGACGTGTGATGGCTGCCGTGGTGAGAGAAGCGTCTGTGTGTTACTGACAGTAGCGGCTCTCATGGCAGTAAAAGTCAAGCGGTGAACTCCAGTTAGTGGAGTGAGACGCGGTTCTCGTGCTGCGTTTGTAGCTGCAAGGAGCAACAGTAGAGAGCCTATTAACATTTTATAAGGCAGATACTCAGACAGGAGCTTCGGGGGAAGTGGACACACACACACACACACTTACGTACACTGCCAGGTTTCCTTGCTACATTTCTTTTTATGTCACTCACATTGATTGTCTGTGTCCCTTTACCTCTCTCTCACTTTTATTCTCACACACACACACACACACACACACACACAGGGAGAGAGAGTGTGTGTGTGTGCGTCACAGCTGACCCAGTGTCTGACCTGAGCAGGACTCCAGAGAGACCAGCCCTCATCCTGCGGTGAGGAGGACTCTGTTAGCCTTTAACCTGATCCAGGACTGTGTGTGTGTGTGTGTGTGAGGTTTTAGTTTCCATATAAATCCACGCTGACAGATTTTTTACCCTCGTGTTGCAAAGTGGCCAAATCAAATACGGTAAAATGTCATGAAAGACGTAGTTCATCCGAATGTCTTCTTTTATTTCCTTAACCTGCACTTTCCACCTGCATATCTGTTTTGGGTTTTTTTGTTAGCGTGGCTGAATTTCGCTGCACCAGAACTTACAATTAGTTACTTAAAAACCCTTCGCAGAGGCTGGAGGATTTGAAAATGGCTGTATAACCTTCTGGTTGTACGTTTCGTTGTTCATGTAACGTTAGACGCTCCTGTTAAAGCTTTTCAGGGAAACACATTTATGTTATTCACCAAAACACACTTTGCATCCTCGAGGTCTAACAAACGTGTTGAATGCACTTCCTCCCTTTCGCTCTGGTCTATTCTCACCTTCACTCAGCTGTTCTTTGCGCTGCTGCACGGACATGAACCATAAAGATGTCAGTCAGTCAGTCAGTCAGTCAGTCAGTCAGAACGGACACGTGCTCTGACTGGGAGCTGCACTACAAAACACTGAATTCCAGCCTCCCTGGTCACGATGTCCTGGTGCCGCCTGGTGCTAAATGCTTCTCTGCCCAGCTCCACTCCAGCCGCCTGCCGCTCGGGGCGTCTGTGTGGGTTCAGAGGAGGTCAAAGGTCTTCGGCAGGAGTTCTTCCTGCTGCTCGTGTTTTGACGGGGAGATTTGACGCTCGTGTGGAATAAATCCAGCAACAACACGCTGACCTCATGTGGGACTCTGGGATGGGAAATTTGTAAAACACACACACACACACATACGTAAAAGCACACATAGTGACAGGACAGAGCCAACAGTGTGTTATCTCGTTCTCTCACACGCAGACGCTAATTTGATAGCTGGTCACTCAGGCGGATGTAAGGACATGAACAAATATCCAATTATTGTTTTGGCAGCTGCCTACACGCACACACGCACACACACGCACACACACTTATCCCCATGCACACACAGCTACAGCACACATGCACTTCAGTCAAAAGTGTGTCTGCAAAACCACATTATTACTGAAGCATGGAGTCATGAGTGTGACCTGTGAGAGAGAACAAAAAGAGACAGAAAAATAGAGAAAGGTTATGCTCACGTACTTACAGTAATAAGTTCTCTGTGTGTGTGTTCGTGCCTTGTGGTGTCATGCTGTGATGAACCTTTGACCCCGCTGTGATTATACTCAGTAGATTTAGTTGCACAGGGAGGAGAGAGAGAGGGGGGAATAAAGCAGAAGACCAGAGGAAGGGAGGGAGGAGAAGAGGGAAGAGCAACGAGAGAGGAGGAAAGAGAAAGGAAGACCAAACTTAAAGGAGACATGATGGAGTGGAACCTGATGGAAAATGTGTTTTTGGAGGGTAAGGAGGCAAGGAAAGAAAAGAAGAGTTAGGAAGGAGAGAGGGAGGGAGGGAGGGAGGGAGGGATGACACATCGGGTTGAGCGGTTTCCTGACGTTACTGAACCTGTCAGCCACCTGAGTCGAAACAGAAGAGAGGAGGTCAGAGAGGCTGCTAATTAAAACTGTGTGTGTGTGTGTGTGTGTGTGTGTGTGTGTGTGGAGAAACAGAAAGTGAGATAAGATGTGAGGTAAAGAATAGTTTCATGTGATCTGAATTTGTTGTTGAATTTAATCTCTATGAATCTATTTATAACGAAAATAACAGTTTGCTGTTTTGTCTCCACATGTTGGCATTAGTGGTAGAAATAACGTTAAAATCGGTGTCAACGGTGGCCGTGTATTATAAACAGTAGCTTTTGTTGTTGCGTTCAGGCCGAGGGCGACCCCGAAGGTGGAACACGAAACCATCAGGTTCTGAGGATCCTAAAGTTTATTGTGGATATGTGGTCTGGGACAGGATGGCTGAGAGATGACAAAGGCAGGGTGAAGTACCAGGAAAGTCCGAGTGGGCTTGGAGCTGGAGCAGGGAGGCCAGAGCAGGCGGAGCTGGTGCCGACGAGAAGACAAGCAAGCTGGAGCTCAGGAAACGGATGGAGGTGGAGCGCGGAGACACCAGAGGTAGACCAGGACAAAGAGAGGCCTAGTGGAGGTTATACCACGCTGGCAAACATGGTGATGTGGCGATGACTGTTTAACAGCACTGCAGGGAGAGACGTGGACGAGCAACAGCTGTGCAGGATAATCAGCAGGAGCAGGACTCACCCACTAACACTGAGACAGACCAGAACAAGCAGGAACACAGGGGGGGTAATGACTTACTGACTGAATATATAAAAATATTAGTGATTTTATTTTAATTACATTTGTGTGTCAATACAGCTACTACAGTACAATTACAACCTAGTATTTACTATCTACTACTATTTACACTTCAGTTTGATTCAGTTTGTTTTGTCATTTCTGTCATTTATTTGTTCTGCTTTCTGTTGAATACGAGATGGATACACACACACACACACTGACACACACTGACACTGGTTAACGTCACACAGTCAGAGGCTGACAGACGCCCACGATCTTTAACTCGTTACCAGATAAGAGACCGCGGTTACAGATAACGGCAGATAAAAGCTTGTAGTTAGATGAGCTGTGTGCACTGATAGCATGGCTTACATCACACACACACACACACACACAGACACACACAGACACACAGACACACACAGACACACACACTTTCCCGTGACAGATCTGAAGGGAGGTTTTGATTCGCTGCAGTTCACACGGTCACATTTGAAGTCAGAGTTTTGTTTACCTTTTCTGATGTTGGTCAGCGGTTCAGGAGGTTCAGACTGTTCAGACTGTTCAGGAGGTTCAGACTGTTCAGACTGTTCAGACTGTTCAGACTGTTCAGGAGGTTCAGACTGTTCAGACTGTTCAGACTGTTCAGGAGGTTCAGACTGTTCAGACTGTTCAGACTGTTGGTTTCAGCATCTGCACAGTGCAGTGATAAAACACACACACTCTGTTCTGCTTGACTTACTTTGACACCTCGTTGTGTTTGCCGAACTCTCTGTAACACTTCAGCCTCCTTAAAGGTAAGTAGTGTGTGTGTGTGGACTCATGTTGCACAGTCACACCTACATTCTTCCACAACAAAGGAAACAGTTGTGTTCACACAGTAAGAGATACAGTAACGTTTCCCCGCTGATGACCACAGCTATGAAAGTCCAGATTTGTCTGCGGTGACAGGAGGAGGACTGTTGCTGTTGGACTGTTCAGCATCGTAGGTCTTCTATCGACCCGTTGTCTCTTTTCATCCGGACAGACCAGGCTGCACCAGCGTCGTCTCTGTGCCAAGCGCCGGGACACATTTAGCTTAGCTTAGCACAAACACTGGAAGCAGCAGGACGCTGGCTAGCCCAGCTCCACCAAAGGTGCGTTTCAGCTACAACCTCATTGGCAGGTTGTGGGCGCGGTCGTCGTACGAGTGGTTCAAGGGAACTCCTGGCTTTCACCAATGTTCTCGCAGTCAGAATGCACAGTGTGGAAGGTCAGGACAGGCAGCCTTATGTGGCACTTTCAGCGTTAATGACGAAGTCTCACAGGTGGCACCCGTCAGGCGGGAATGTGCGTTACGACGCGCTTGTGCAGTTAGGAGAGTTTGCAGAGTGTGACTCTCGGATGTGTCCAGGTAACGAGATGATTGTGGAGGCTAGCTTCCCCTGCGTCCACTGTCTGTGCTAAGCTAAGGTGAGAACATCTCGCACATCAGTGGGCCGATGTCTCAGCTGAACACACGGACATGAAAATGACTCTCAGCGTCGGAGTGAAGGAGCCCAGACACCCTCCGTTCAGAGGGGCAGTGGGGGCCTCTGGGTCAGTGTTAGCTGGATAAATATAACATCCAGGCTACATTCCTGCAGCGATGTCAGTTAATGAACAGACATTTGAAGGGAATGTGAGAGTTCATCAACCGCTCTGTCACTTCTCCCCATAAACAGCGAGACAGGAGGCCGAAAATAAGAGGAGGAGGACGGAGGGTCCCGGAGGGCTCGCAAATAAATGTCCTCATTTGTTTTTTCAATAAACGCACACAGTCACAGGCGGCGGCCGGCGTGACGGGCGGTGGGTGCGATGACATGGCGCTGTGTTCAGTTTGAGCAGCCACTCTCGCCTCAGAGCGCCATCTAGTGGGCCGCGGAGGTTAGATTGAAATAAAAAATGCTAGTTATTTGTATTCACCTAAACGAAAAACGTCAAATTCAAGTGCGTCATTTCAGCGACCACTTGCATTCGTGTATCACCAGCCAATCACGACGCATCATCAGCGTCGGAGGCGGGGCCCCGTTCACTCGCGGGAAAGCTGCTCAGCGGCGCATGGAGCCAAACAAGTTTGACTTCCTGGTTATGAAATGACCCGGATCTTCCTCACGGCTTCCTGGTTGCGCAGCACTGGCCCCGCCTCCCAGCCGCTCTTCGTTATGTTGCTAAATGAATGTTTCGTATCAACTATGCAGCTATAAGAAGAAGAGAGGAGATAAAACACCACACTCATCTGCTTTCTTTTCCCCTCGTCCTTTCCTTGCATGTCCATCTTCTGGACATTGAGAGCGCAGGACTCTTAACGCACGCAGGCAATACACGGTGTGATTAATGCAGCTGCTGTCGAAGGTCTTTCAGCCAGATATCGCTCTTAACGCTTAAATCACACGAACCCTCCTCCGCCTGGGTTCAGCACACAGACACACTTTCCGTACCTTCACATACTCCTTTTTTTTTTTTTTTTTTGCTATGAATCACAGATGCACACGTGTAATGTTCCGAGACGTGTTGCGTTACTTTGCGGATAAAGAACAAAAGCGTAATCTCACAGTTGCTGCACAGGACATCTGCGGGGGTTTCTGCGTTCCAGCTGCACCGTTAGTTTTACTCATCATGAGTTCTTACAGCTGTTGGCATCTGTCCATCTTCTTGCCTGTTAAAGAGCTAAATGTACACAGTGATGTTGGAGGGAGGCGGAGAGTGGCAGCGTCTTCCCCGGGACAGGGGGCACCAGGTTTTATAGGAAATATGGTCTTGATTTTGGGCAGCACACAATCCTACATGCAGCACCTTTATAACGTAAACTCCAAGTTCACCTGGTCAACGGGTGTTTTTTTGTAAAATGAAAGCGGCTGTTTGTTAATTCATCACTGCGCGCGGCGCCTTTTACGTTACACGTTTGTTACATGAAAATGTGTAATTCTGTTGAGTAGTTAGCATTATTCAGTTCTGTATTTAGTTGTAAAAAGCTAAAGATTTAAATGAAAAAATTACTTAACAAGTCCGTGAACTAAACAAGCTTTTGAATCTTTTAGGTAAAAGTCAAGGTGAAGGAAATGATAAACTAAGTATGGGCTGGTGATGGATTCAACAGTTTGGTTTCAGTGTTTCAGTAAGAAACACGTTTGCCGAAAACCAACTGAAGGCTTCGTCTCATGAGCCACGAACGAACCCTGCGTCACCACAACTGAAAGCAACGGCGCTGCAAAGCGCCAACGAGGCCCGGCAGGTTTAAATTAAGGATAAATAAATGTGACCTGACCGGTGAAATCAGAGCCGGTTGCGTTATTTCTCTGTCTGAGGCAGTTTCGATGTTTAAAGTCCCCGAAACTTGATATATGAAATGGCCGCCGTTGTGTGTGTCAGGGTTCAAAGGGAAAGTGTTTAGCTGTGATTTAGAGCTGCGAGCAGCAGAGAGGCCGCCGGGTGCAGCAGCTGAAACCGAGAGGATATGAAAAGTGACGCTGATGCCTCGCTGGAGAGGGATCAAAGGCGTGTAGAGGCAAATGGTCAGAATGCAAAGGGAATTACCATCAAGAAAAAAAAGACAGCCTTTGTTTTTTCGTGTTCTGCAGGTCCGGGGGTGGAAGGAGGAATGGAGGCTCACGCCAACATTTTAAGCGATGCGATTCTTCTCTGTCCTTCAGATAATCCTCCTCATCCATCTTCTGTCTCCTACTTAAAGAAGAAAAACAATCATTTGCCACATATTGTATAATGTCTAATGCATCAGGGTGAACATGAACCAGCTGCTGTCTGCTCCACCTGGTACTTACAGCAACGAGCTCTCTGCAGGGTTTGGACTGAGCGTCATACCTACCGTCGCCCCTTAAATACAAAGGTTATTTTAGATTAAAAGCAGTGATGAGTATTACATTAATGCTTCAGTCATGTCGCACTCTGAGTATTTAGTGTTTTTGTATAATTGTCCATTAATAATTGTCTTTTTCACAAAGTTGTTCTAGATGTCAAAACAGGAAGTTCCATAATATCAGCTGGACGTTTGAATTGGCTGCTAAATGTTCATACACGGCCCCGTTGGGTCCCGTCATGTGGGATTCAAACAGCGTCCAGTACTTCACGTATAATCATTACTGTCCTTATGACGATGATGATGCTCTCGGTTCATTTCCTGTTTTATTTTGGTAGCCTGTCCTCTGGTGTGTATCTTCTGGTTTTACTTCCTGTCTCTGCTCCTGTCCCGCGGGGTTTGATTGGTGTCGCCTGTGTTCCAGTGTTCACCTGCCCCCGTTAGTCCCTTTTCTGTTCCTTTTGTTGATTCTGCCTTTAACCCCGATGTCGTCACTGTTGTACCACTCGCACTGTGTTTAGTTTCCGTGTTCCTGTTTTGTTCCTCGTGGTTTTGTCTCTGGACCTACCTGTTGCCCGTCTTCCTGCTCTCTTGTCTACATATCCGTCGTTCGACAGCTCCAGCCTGAAGCACTCATCGGGGCAATCTCTTCTTTATTCCCTCCTCTGTGAGATGATTGCACTCGCCCTTCGTTTTGATTCAGCTGTTGCCTGGCAACCACTGTCAATAGTGCTCGTAGCTGCAGAGGGTCCCTTCACCTGAGAGTCTTCAGAGAAAAGAAGAAATTGAATGAAAAGCGGAGGTGAAGAATAAAAGCAGTGGATGCGCTTTTTCCTCCCCTTGTCCGATGCCTCATCTGCATCTCGAGGGAGTAAAGAGGAAGACGATGGTCTGTGCTCTTTGCTTCTGTAGCTTCCTGCAGTAGAACATGGAGGTGGAGAGAGCGGAGGAACACGAGGAGATGAGAGAGCGAGGTAATAAAGGGCGAGTTGGCTCAGGGAGGAATTTGGAGGTTGAGATTTTGTCAATGACCCTGAAAGCGGGAGGTGGAGGTGGGTGGGTGGTCCTGGGGGTTGTATGGGTGGCAGAATAAAAACAGAAGAGGGTCCGTCAACAGGGGAGAGGAGTGTCTGGCTGCCATTACTGTCGAAACCACTTACAGTGAAGAGGCTCGGCGAGGAATCTGTCCCATGCAGACGCACTTCCAGTAATCAAACAGGCCGCTTACAGTGTTCATTGTAACGTGTTCCTTTACTCCCATGATCCTTTGCCTGGCTGGCTGCCCGAGGCTGCTGCTTTGGGCACGTTGACATCAGGACGGGGAGACGAAGTTTCATTTAATTCAAGTCTCAGTGAAAAAGACATTCATCTTAATGTGACAAGCTGCCAAAGCCGAGCCAGTGAGATGCTGTGTTTTAAACTGTTAATGAGATCCTGTGCACAGCCGAGACGTGCGACTCACTGCTTTACATTCACGTAATAAATATACAAACGTCAGTTAGATGCTAATCTGCACGAGTAACAATTCAGCTGTAATAACCTTCCGCTCACAGTGAACTGACTCGTGATCACGTCCATGCGAGTGACTGACAGTGAAAGATGCAGCAGCATATCAGTGATTTCACTCATGTAGTGCAGTTTCTTCTTTCTGTCTTTTTGTCCAGAAAACCGCTTGAACGAAACTACGAGGAAATGATTTGGTACAAAATGTGAACGTGACAATGACGACACGCAGTAATGGATGAAGAGAGACTCGCAGGACGAAGGTCATTGTTTACGCAGCAACTGCGTCGTGGCATTTTCACGTCGGTGAAATTCAAGGTTTCATGCAGAAAGCAGCTGTAGAAGACGTGAAGACGGACAGCGTGGTGGAGGACGAAATAAGAGTTTAAGAGCAGCGTTTAAACGTTTAGCAAAATCCACAGGCCTCGTAGGTTTTTGATACTAAATGGTCGACGTCCTTGACTTCATCCCGGTGTCAGCTAGCTGCCAGCTACTGGATCTGCTAGGAAAAACAAACACCGTGTTCCACCCAGACCAGGACGTGTTTAGACTGGGGCTGAAACATGAGCGGCCCTGCAACGGGAACCGTCGCCGAGCTTCAATCCGTCAAACTTTATTTACATAGCTGACCACAACAGAAACACGAGAACATCTGGACTGTGGCTGGCAGCTAGCCGGCTAGCAGCTAGCAGTTATTATAGTAGCTTGAGTTGGGGTTTAATTTTGGCCCCCGGCATTGACTGGACAAACAAAGAGCTTTATTTGAATAAAACACAAAGTTACAAAGCAGATTAAAATAAGACAACGTTGTGAAACTAAGTTAAAATACACTACATAGAAGCATAAATAAGACAGAGGTTGAACTAGGATTAAAATGGAGAAAGCAAAGAAAATAAAATCATGAAATAAAAAGAGAATTAATTGACACAAAGTTAACTCTTTGATGACGCAGTCCGTTGCTCAGACTGAGGCCGGTAACCGTTGGCCCGGGCGATGAAGCGGATGTGTCCAGATGTGTCCAGATGTGTCCAGATGTGTCCCGGCGGTTCGAGGAGGAGACGGGACACGTTGCCACCTGAGTGCACTACAACAACAAACAGGAAGTTCAGACCTCGCCAGGAATGATGTGCTGCTCTAAACCTCGCTCGCGTTACAGCACAGAGGAGGTCCAGTTAGGTTTCTTTGCTTCGTTGTTGGCGATCGGCGCAGCTCCATCAGGTGTCCTTGAGCAACGCCATGACCTAAACCGTAGCACGCTTTCCCTGACGTGCTGATTTTGCTAAACGTTATTTTGTCTAATGAGCTGCTGCAGGTATTTGGTGTAAAACAGGGTTTCAGTGAGAAGAGTAACAACAGTGTGATGAGAAAAGTAAGATATATATATACTTTTATTTACATATTTAAGGAATAAAACACTAATGGAAACAACCTGGTTCAAATGGCCTTCAGAGTCTTGGTCTTGACAGTCTGAAGGTTTGAACCTGCAGAGGACGGCCGCTACAAACCCTCCGTCAGTCTGTCGTGGCTCAGAGTCTTACATTTAGACATTTTACTCAGATTGTACTGCAGATAGCAGCACTGCTATCAAATCCAAACTGTGCTTTCTGGTCTAACACACGGTAGTTTTTTACCGTTAGCTTGCTCTCTCTCTTATTCTCGCTCTCTCTGTCTCCTTTATTTGTCACTACCAGGAAGCCAGCTCACTCTAAAGAAGCGATATATATATATATATATATATATGTATATGAGATATTGATATATAAGGCGCTGCAGTGATAAGGCTCATTTCATTAAGGATCCCAACCAGCCAGATAACGGCCTTCTCTTCTCTGTCCTCAGGCCACCAGGATCCTAAATGATGCCACCAATCCTTCACATTTATTAATACTATTCCTGTTCTATTTGAACTCTTTCTAATGCACACATTGAAGGAACTGGCAGCAAATAAAAATGGATGGATTGATATTTCAGTCAGGTCTTCTGCTATTATCCTCAGCTGCAAATGTTTGTGCTTGACTAGAAACAGAATCACGTCCCACTGAGAGTTCAGCACAAAGGCGGCTTCCCGTGCAAAAGGACAATTAGGTTCTCGTCACGTCTCCCCGCAGGCGAGCGGCTTTGCTGTCTGTCACCCTGCAGACCTGCTTTCATTTGAATCCAAACCCCGAACACATGAGCCGTGAGCTGCTCGGGTCCCTCTGGTACCCTGTAAGTGTTAGCATGTGCTAACCGAGTCCGCGTGTGCAGCTCGTCGTGCTACACTGTGTGTTAGAGAGCAACACGTCTGTGGGAGATTCTCTGTGAAATCCAGTGTTGAGATTAAACTAAGTGTGTGTGTGTATAAATATAACACGTGAGCTCGTATGTGTGTAGTTTTAGTGCAACGCAATTCAAACCACAAATAGAGAAACTATTTTTATCTGCATGATAAATATGTTCTACATAGGCAAAAAAAGAAAAAGATTGTAGTATACGTATTGTAATAATACACGTAAATCTGCTTTAAATCCAACAAACCAAGAGGTTAAAGTCATTTAAATGTCTTGATTCAAACGTGTTCAAATTCAAAGGTTCGGAAATCTGAAACTTCAGACGACTGGTGTTCGCTGCTTGTAGTCAGCAAATAGCAATGTTTCTATTACTTCATTTAGTTCAAAGTGTTTCTTTTTAAATGTGAAGTCATCACAGCTTCCAGTTTGGATAAAACATCAGGATCATTAGCTAATATTTAAAAAAACAAACAAACAGATTCAGATTCAAGGTGAGTGTGGAAGTTCTCCGTCAGAGGCAGCAGTGCATTTCACGTCTCGCCTGAAAGGTTTGAGCGACCCGAAGAGGTGAAATGCCCGAGACTCCCCACCAATAAGAGTCTCTGAGAGCCTGAAGCAGGTTCAGCTGCCTCTGACTCTGACTCCTCACAGAGGATTCGTGGAGACGGTCATGTATGGTGAATACTGACTTTCGGACCCTCGCTGTAAAACTCTTGGGGGACACGCCGCAAATTCGCACAACCTTTTGTAGCTGTTTCATGGTTTCTTTTTAGAAAGCTGACTCTGAGGTGCAGTCCTCTAAATGAGTGACACCCAACCAGGCGTACGTCTGCAGGTACCAGGGGGTACGTGGGAGAAGCTCAGCCGAGTTGAAAAAGAATAATAATATATAGCCACATATTTGCGTTTAGGATTTAAGATTACAAATGTGTGTGATGCTGATCTGTGCAGTTGTTGGGCCTCTGCTGGTCTGGCTGCACAGGACTCGCCTCGGTGTCCCAGCTGGAGGTGGATTCAGACTGCGGGAACGGCTCAAAGTAAAGATGCTGTAAATGGTTTCTGTCAGTAGCACAAATGCAAACGGCCAAACGAAGTAAAAAAATGCCGCTGACTGGCAGCGTCACGCCGTCCCTTCTGTCAGAGGGCTCTGATGAAGGGCTGCTTGGGCCCATGTGGGGGGGGGTTGGTCACAAAGGGTTGGGACCCACGTCTCTAAATAAAGTTCATTTTAAAGCAAAGGTCCTAAAGACGTCAGTGATACTCAGACCGAATGTTCCTGGAGTCTCCAGTTCTCGATGGACTCTGATACGGTCGCTGTTGCCGCCAGACTTTCTGTGGAGAACCAGATGTTCTCTGTGCGGCGTGAGAAACATCTGTTACGCTCTCTCAAAAACACGCGCGCGCACAGCATGCTTGTGATCTATATGAACCAAAGGCGTTGCCGGTGTGTTATAATGAGTTTGGTATTTGGCGGGGCGGTGATAGAGCAGACACGTGTGTCTGACAGGTGAGGAATCCTGTCAGGTCTTATCTAATCCCAGCGTTTGTATCAGCGTGGGCGAGCTGCCTGTCACTCATGCTGTCGTGTGGAACCCGGACGGAGGCCACGTCGTGTCAAACCAACTCAAGAGCTTCCACTTGCTCAAACAGCCGAAGGGAGAAAAATAATTTCCTGTCGAGATGCAAATCACTGCCCTTGACTTGTACTTGCTCTATTTCCTCTAATCAAAAACAGCCGAACATATCGTGTCTTATTATAACTATTATTCTTTTCAAGTAGATATCCAGCAGGAATGTAACTTTGTTATGTCGACGGAGGAAAAGTTCAATGTTAAATGTGAAATTACACTTGAAAGTCTTCTGACAGACCGTCCGGAAAAATGTGATTACTCGGTCAACAGAAAGTTAATCGTTAAACCTACTGGCACACCTGAATCTCCGACCAAGTTGCATTGTGGGTAATGTTAGGCGCCAGGCTTTGACAAGGAAGAAGAATGAGTGGAATTAAAAAGTACCATATCTGCTTCTGAAACAGCACTTCCAGTTCCAGCCTTTGATCTGGAGACTTTGGTTGTTTTCTTTGCCTCGTGTGACATTAAGGCGAATATTTTTGTGTGTTTTGGATCGTTGGTCTAACAAGAAAACGGGCTCTGAAAAAGGTTTTTCGTCGCTTTACAAATTTAAGGTGATAAATTAGATCAGTAAGGAAAATATTCATAGTTGCAGCGCTAATAAATAAGTAAATGTAGTGAAATATGTGAAATATGTGAGCGTGTTGAGTATTTGTTAGCTGAATGTGTAGTAATGCTGTTCTGAGGTTGGGAAAATATTTGAATGACGCAAACTAAAACTTTATCCCACTTTAATGAGACAATAAGCTGCTCTTTTTTTAACGTCATAACATATATTAAACATTGTGAATTAGCTTCATGTTATTTAAACGGAGTTAATCGATGACCCTTTCTGGGACAGGCGAGGTGAAAACACGGCCGGGTGTCAGCTTCCAGCCGTGGAAACAAACTGCCGATGTTTTGTTGTTTCATCCCAGAACGCAGAGAAATACTGTTGTTTCACAGTTTTTGGTTAAAAGTTTTCCTCAGAGACAAAAGTGGAAAAAGACACTTTTCCAAACGTCTGGGCAAATCACATTCTACCTCTCACCTCATAAACTCACACATACACACACACACACACACACACACACACACACACACACACACACACACACACACACACCTACACACACACACCACTTTAATGAAGCAAATCCAGCTCTAATCACCCCCTGATTGCAGCCAATCAGTGTTCATCACAGTGCACAATCAATCACACACACACAGATGTTAGACAGACTCTTATTCACCCCTCCGCTCTTTCACGCTCACATACCTTCTCACGGTGAAAGTAATTCCATTGGTTTCTGTCTCACACACACACACTCCGGCGTGTGCCGTGCAGGTGTGCCGGCACACACCCGGCTCTCCTCGCGCGTTTATTCTGCCTGAAGTCTTTCACAAATGTCTGCCGTTGTTTGTTTGCCACGCTCAGCTTAGCGTCGGCTCTCTGAGAGCTCGGTGGAAATGATCCCGTTGATTTGACTGTAACGAGACGTGCTGTGAGAGGGCCGTAAAAATACAGCTCGCGGTCAGCGCCACCGATCATAAAGCCCGAATATCAACTTTACTCACTGTGTCTTCAAGCCTCTGCTGTTGTCCAGCTGTAGAGAACATGGAAGGAACGACAGTGAAACAACTGAAAGTGGAATAAAAGAGGGATCTATATCTACCGTATTGTTGTTCTTTAACAGTAAAAATGTACATTTAAGTAGAGAGCTAACTGGGTGGCCTGTGGAGAAGAAGAAGAAGAAGAAGAAGAAGAAGAGAAACTGACTCACTGACCTGTAATCACATCATCATCCTCTTCCACTGCTGACCTCTCAACCGAACTAATCCTGACCCCTCTGACACACACACACACACACACACACACACACACACACACACTCACGCACGCACGCACTCACACTCACACTCACACTCACACTCACACACACACACACACACACACAGAAAGAACCAGCGCAGGACTGAAAGCTGTACCTGAATCAGGACGTGTAGAGGTCGTGACCTCGTGCCATTGACCAATCAGCAGAAATCCAATCAGAAGAGATCACCGTCAGCTCCGTCAGCTCCGTCAGCTCCGTCAGCTCCTTCAGCTCCTTCAGCTCCGTCAGCTCTTTCAGCTCCGTCAGCTCCGCTCCTTGTTCGAAAGGAAAAGCAGCATTTGGCCATTTAAGTGAATTGCATCCAGACTCACTGGAGTTCTGACTAATAATCAAATAATCATCAGGAGGCTGAGAGGCTCGCGTGCTTTAATGCGTCTTGTCAAACATGATACACTCCCGGGTATCAGAACTGATTCTGGATTTAGGATTTAGTTTTTGTAATTTTTAATGAATTTTCTACAGACTGCTGTTGGCGGGGGGGGGGGTTGCTGTGCAGGTTATCAGGAAGCCTAATGGAAAACTTTAGGGTAAAGTAAAAAAGAAAAGACCGATTTGATCATACAATGGTTGTGTTTGACGTAAAGTTTGGATCCCTCTCCTCTTCAGTCATGTTTTCCAGCCCGTCCCCCCTCAGGGAGCGTCCTGCGATATCGCCTGCCACGTCTTCTTTCATCATGTGCTCTGTTTCCCATCATTGGCTCTCTTGATGGATGGGATCTATAGGCCTCAGTGAGGCAGAGCCGAGTGCAGCAGGTCCATAAACCCAAATCCTGCTTCCCTTTTATTGTCTCCAGCTGCATCTGAGGCTCCGGCTAATACCCACAGATCTGTGCTGGAACGTGGATCCCCAGTCTGTCTGTTCCTCGCTGTGCGTCACCTGATTCTTTTATGTTTACGCATTCACTGACGTTTTTAGTAAAAAGAAAAAGTAAAAAGCAATAAAATATGGACGCCGGGAGTTTATTGTTTTTAATGGCTCGAGATCACAAGTCAATCGGTTACAGTAGCCTACGTATAACGTCTCTCACAGACCCGGAGCGCCATGTCGGCATGCAGAGACGGCGTCCTGACAGCTGTGGCAACTGATTTAAGATGAAAACTGCTTTGTGTCTTTCTGTTGGAGGCAAAACTCAGATCAGTTTAAGGAGAAGACTACGGGATCAATCGTTGACCAAAGTTATTGCAAGCATGGAAGTTCTCGGACGTCCGTTCAGAGTTAAAAGCGTTTGTAGCTCGTGAACAGATCGTGAACTATGGCTTAATTTATTATTGCTTTAATGGGGGTTTGTGAAGCTACTGCAGATGCAGATTTAGAGGATGTACAAATAAACCTGACTACGCAGCAGATGTTTCCCATGTTGCTCCTCTGTATGTTCCACAGCTGGTTAGAAAGCAGAAACTCTGCCGTCGGCCCTGGTGAAAGCTGTGATTTACCTCTTTTTAAATGTGTTTCTGCTGCTGCATTCAAAGCCACGACTGGCAGGACACGTTAAAGTCCGTCCTCGCGGTCCTCAGTGTGGGGCCCGCTTCTGTTACCTGCAGGTCTGAATGTCACGACAGTCTCCGGGAGTTTCTTGGTTAACTTCCTTCCTTCCTGGTGAAGTCAGCTGACTCACCGCGGCGGGAAAACACAGAGACTTTCAAGGTTAATTAGTTGCTTTTACTCGAGTTAACACTCACAGCTGGAGTTCATGGCAAAATAGAAATGGATTATTTTCATGCATATTTAGTTTACTGTCACATAAGACAAAGAAAAGCAACCAATATTAACGTTTGAGAAGTTGGGACCAGGGTAGCACATTTTGGTAGATGAAAGATGAAAAATGAAAGATGAAAAATGAAAGATGAAAAATGAGGATTAATTGAAAGTCAAAATCGTTGCAGATTATTTTTTAGCTCTAAAATAGACTCGAGTGAGGAGAACGCGAGGTCGGTTAGAACAATGAAACTCTAGGAAAACTTAAAAGCTTTTTCTCTGCAAGAGACTTTTGGCATGAAACACATTTTTGGACAACGTTATCGTTATTCTTATTACAGGAGTTTACATCTTTGCAGTACAGACATGTTGCATTTTGGAGTGAAACCCGGTCGTTTGCCCTCCTCAGCCCCACAGCTCTGCAGGCGGCCGAGCAGCAGGGCAGAGGCAGAGCTTCGGGGTTAATCTGCTCTGCTCGTTCAGCTCGTTTTCCGCCTGCTTTAGCAGCGACTCCCCGGGGAGACCAGAGGCGAACGCCCTGCAGCCTGACTGATGAACTGCTGCTGCGGCTGTGTGCGTGTTTGCAGTGGCAGAAGAATTATTCAAATAACTTTACTTAATCAAAAGTAGTAATACCTCACTATAAAAACAAGAATAAGTCCTGCATTCAAAAGTATCAAGTTATGGCAGTGTTATATTATTATATTACTGGGTCATTATTACTGATGGATTAATATGTTAGTGGTACTTGTGGAGCTAATTTTTACTACTTCATATTCTGCCGAGTAGTTTAATCTAATCTAATTAAAAAGTAATCTTAAAAGTACCTAGTAACTGTAGCTGTTAGATGAATGTAGTGGAGCAGAAAATGGAAAAAAAAACATACTAAGTACCTCAAAATTGTAGTAGTAGTAAAAAGTACTGTACTTGAGTAAATGTAATGAAGAGACACGGAGGGGCGGAGTAATTTGCTTTCTTTTACTGTTGTCCTGATGGACTGAACTCTGTCTTCTGTCTCTCTCAGACCTGAGGAACGGTTCGGCCATCTTCTGGGGGGGCGGAGTCAGCGGTGGATACCAGGCCTTGCTATTGGACGAGGATCAAGGATGGCTGTTGGTCGGCGGGAAAGACCACATCTACCTGCTGAGGCCTGACAGCTTGGACCTGCCCACGCGTGCGGTGAGGCCTTAAAAAATCCTCCTCACAGGCTGCTGCACCTTAATTCAGCCTTCCAAAATTAAAACGATAAAACCCATCCCAACAGCAGATTTGAATTCAGAGTGTTCTGTGCCGAGTTCTGAACGCGTGTTTTATTTTCTCCATCAGATCCACTGGCCTGCTGCCAGAGAACACGTGGAGCACTGCAGGCTGGCAGGGAAAAGTCTGGAGGTAGAAAAGAACAAAACGAGCAAAATATGAGACCTTAAACATCTTTCTCCATATATGTTTACTATTGTACCCCCAAAACATGTCTATGCAGATTCTGTTAGCCTTTGCGTTCCCTCTTCCTCAAAGGAAAAGTTCGACACTTTGGGAAAAACACCTTTTCGCTGTCTTGCTGAGAGGGAGATGAGATGATTGATACCTCTCATGTCTGTACCCTGAATATGAAGCTACAGCTAGCAGCTAGCTTAGCACAAAGACTGGAAACAGCTAGCCTGGCTCTGTCCAGAGTTAACAAAATCCACCTACCAGCACCTCTCACCTTCACTAATTTACGCGTTATATCTTTTTTGTTTAATCTGCACAAAAACCAAAGTGTAAAAACAACAGTTGGTGGTTTAGTACCAACTCTATTTCTAGGCTTCGACCAGTAACTTCCTGGAGTCTCTACAAAACTATGAATTGTTGTTTTTGCACATAGGTTTATATAACGGTTTAAACAAAATGAGATATAAGGTGTTAATCAGCGAGCGTTAGAGGCACTCGGTATGTGGATTTGTTAACCAGGCTAGCTATTTCCACCTGTTCCCAGTCTTTGTGCTAAGCTAAGTTAGCCGGCTGCTGGAGCTAGCTTCAAATCTACTCTACAAACATGAGCTACCAGCAAGAAAGCAATTAAGCGTATTTCCCAAAATGTCAAACTATTCCTAAAAGTTAACATGCCTCTGTACACTGAGACTCGCCCGTGTCTCTGCATTATTACTGATACATGATTAAGTAATGTAAAAAAAAAAACCCAATAAAATAAAATGTTAACATATATTATTGTGTTTTATTTTACTTTCAGACCGACTGTGCCAACTTCGTGCGGCTGCTGCAGCCTTTCAATAAGACCCATGTATATGCCTGCGGTACTGGAGCCTTCCATCCACAGTGTACATACCTGCACTTAGGACACAACACGGAGGTAAAAGGGAATTCATGTTTATTTATCCCTTCAATAATGCCACTCTAAAAGGGGGTTAGGGTTACCCTGCACCTCCCCCCCCCCCACCCCGATGGAGTGTAGACACAGGTGATGGTGGAAAGATGCTGAAGATCTGGCTATGATGAGGAGTGGACTTCTGCTGAGCTCGACCAGAACACTGAATGTGGTGAACTGTATCAGGACTTGTCAGTCTTGACTCGGGACTTGACTTGGACTTGACTTGGGACTTGACTCTGTACTTGTCAGCCTGGACTCGGGTCTTGAATCTGGATTTGGTAGTCCCTACTCAGGACTAGACTCAGGACTTGACTATTGGAGTAGTCAGCCTGCACTCAGGACCTGATTTGGGACTTGAGTGCAAAGACCTGAGACTTTCTTGTGACTTGCACAATAAAGACTTGGTCCCACCTCTGCAAATTACCCAACAGTCTGTAGACGGACATCTGAAGCAAAAGGTGAACGGGGCGGAGGGGGAACGAGTCCTCGCTGAACTGGCAGCCGACAGCAAGCGAGAGGAGAACAGATTTACAGTTTGTGATTGGCTGGTGGAAATCGTGGCAAAATCTTGTTTGAGTAGTGAGAGAGAGAAGATGTCCGTAGTCAGCTGATTCAGAGAAGCAGAGGGAGACAGAGATGTGAATGAATGAGGCATAAAGATCGTCTTCCTGATTTAACTGAGCTTCATCAGAAACAGTTTCCTCTTTGACCTTTTGTTTATCGGCCATTCTGTGTTTGTGTGTGTGGTCTCTCTCTCTCTCTCTCTCTTGAAGGAGCCATTGTTCATGTTGTCTCACACGGTGGAGTCAGGCAGAGGGAAATGTCCCTTCAGTCCGAGGGAGCCCTTCACAGCCCGACTGACCGGTAGGTCTCATCCAGTCCACACATAACGGACTGTGTGTCCGCCCACACACACATCATTTTCTGTCATTCTCTAACAGCCGTATTCATGTCCTGGTGACACTGATGTTGTGCAGAATACAATCCCACCACTGTCTCCTCTCTGGCCGCGCAGCGTCCGTGCAGCCGTGGCGTGTGTGGTCCGCTCCACTTATTTCACATGCTGACGTCAGCTGTTGCCCCGCGTGACATAACGGTCGTAAAACACATTTGGATGCTTTAGACAAAGAGCTCCCCATAAAATCAGCTGTAAGTTGTCAAACGGAGTGTTTTTCAAAATAAGTCAGATGTCCGTGTCTGCGTGGCAGCTGGAGAAAGACGACACGGGGGCTGTAATTGGAGATTTGTAGCCTCGGGAGGTGTTTTCACTGCAAAGTGAGGTATCTGCTGTTTGATTAATGTGGCAACAACTCATGCGAGAGGGCTGCAGGGCATACTGGCTATCTGGGGAGTTGCAAATTGCGTGCAAGTGAAAAGTGGTGTTGGGATGTTCTGTCGGTTTGACACTGAAAAAAAAGCCTGAGCAATAAACATCACGTGACACGTGTTGGGATGATGTGTTTTGACTTTGTTGCACTGAAGGTTGTTTTACTGAAGGGACAGAAACCAATAATGCTGCTGTTTGTTACACAAGTCATAGGAAATGAAGATTATTGTTGTGAGAAGGCATGTTGAGCGTTAAAATGGTGACAGACGGTTGGGACCGACTACAGAGCACAGACATACTGTATGTTGCCTTTTTTAAGTATTCAGCCTGTTAAGGGCAGTGTTTCCTTGCCACTGTCTCCTAGTGCTGCTCATGGTGGAAATGTTGGGTCTGTGTAAATAAAGAGTCTGGTCCTGCTCTATATGAAATAGTGCCCTGAGATAACTTTGCCATGATAAGCGCTATATGTGATTATTATAAAAAATGGGATTATTATTTCAGCTCATTTAATTAAGTGTGTCATTAATGAAACTATGTGGTCCAAACAAATTAATGAATTAATTAATACAATTAAATATTTAGAAAATTTTCTTGCGCACACGAGAACAAAAGAAATACTCAAACTTGAATATAAAGTTGATTTTATAATATTTTATATTATAATTATAACATAAAGTAAACTGCGGTGAAAACGGAAAGATTAACAATGTACCCGTCATGGTGTCTCCTCCTTTGTACGGCAGCGAGCCGATGGCCCGGAGCAGCGCCGGGCGGCTCGAGTGTTTGTTCAGGTTGAACTCTGTTTGGGTGTCGCTGCTGTACTGCACCACGCCCACCCGGGTTTTGTCTTCTCCAATCTGAAAGGCGCCGGCCGCCGCCGAGATGAAGGAGCGGATGTGTTTGAAGTTGGGCCCGCCCACGCTCCAGGAGCCGTCCACCAAGAACACCACGTCGGCGATGGTGCCGAACGAGCATTCTGGGGAAGAGAGAGGAAGAAATAAAAAGGCAAAATTAACAAGGCACTCCCCGAAATTTAGATTGACATAAAGCAAGATAAAATAAGAGTAGAAAATGAATGCAGAACTTAAGTCACATAAAACAAATGAGGTTCGCCTTCTGTTTCTTCTTTATGAAAACTATGTCCTGCAAATCCTAAAATAAAAGCACAGAGCCTTTTTTATCTCAACTGAAGAAAGAATGTACTGTTTGGTAAGTATATTTTCAGCCATGCGTGGCTCTATGAGGTAGAAATGATGGAAATGTCCAGAGAGAAATATCTCAACAACCATCAGAGGGACTGACATGAAAATGTGGTTCAGAGATTCTCGGACCTGGTCTGGTGAAGTCCACCAGGACTGCCTCCCTGTGACTTGTGTGCGCGGTACGAAAACAAAGCACTTCCTCCAGCAATTATGGTTCCAGCAAAACAAAGCAGTAGTTTACGTATGTATGTATTCAGGTTTTGAGTATTGGCTTTTATTTGAGAATAAATGGCACTTTTGGTTGCCTAAACTTAAACAGGTCTTAAAGGTTTTGGCAAGTACTATAGGTGCATTTCTCAAGATGAAGAGTCGGCCGGCTTTCCCAAATCAACTCTGTGTGTTTAAAAGCTCACTGTTCTTTGTTTGTTTTGCTGCTTAAGGAATCTCTAACCAGCTGTTCGGTCACACTGGGTGTTCTGAATCAAACTGAACTCTTGGATGTTGAGGCACAGGACTCTCTCTCCGTGCTCTTCTGGAAGTTTCCTTGTGACTTTCCTCTCATGAAAAGAAGGGAAAATCAGCACAAGCGCGTCATCCTCCGCAGATCTGGGCCAGGGCGGCAGCGGCAGCAGCACTCTTGTAAATCAGCATCTGTAATGGTTTCCACTTCTCTCAGCAGTTCGGGGCTGGGCTCCTCTCAAGCTCGCTCCCCCAGCAGCCTCTCGGCCCACCTTCGACCCCCCGCACTGAGCATGTGCAGCTTCCTCCACGTTGGCACAATCGGGCGGCGTGGGGCCGAAACCGATGACCGAATACTTCAGAGATTTATGGGGACCTAATTTTGATTATTGCCATACAATGGGGTGTTGTGTGGTAGGAGCCTCCCTTCGCTGCTGAGCTCACACTGGTGGACGCCGCCCAGCAGCGAGGAAGAGAGTGGAAAAGTCGAGGAGGTACAGCAAAGACTTGGCTGTTTGTGGCTCATTATCTTAGCAGTGGGTGAGAGCCCTCGTCAAATTAAGGTTTAAAGTGAATTAACAAAAGGACTTACTGACTGAATCTGAAGGGTCTGGCTTCTTTGAAGTTCCTCTTGTGCCACTTGATTCAACTGGAAGACAAAACCACTGTCATGTAATTACAACATTTAGAGGCAATTCGGAGAAGTCAAGTATCTTGCCTGGGTCCAGACGTTTGAATCCGCCCACTCCTCCGAGTTCAGTTCACTGATATCAGGCAAGAATGTATCCTCAAGTAACCCAAATCTTAATTTTCATGTCATGCTATGCACCATTTTCCCGACAGCAAAGGTCAATGTTTTTCTTCAACAAACGGCAGACCACTCAAACTGGACCCAAACTCATCTTTTGATTCCATACGTGAGACTCATTATCTCATCCGAGGGATTTTTGTGCAACATTTCCTTTACATAGATACAACGTACGTGCAAAACAGCCTTCCAAATGGCGAAAGCAACGAGTTGATGTCATCGCTTCTGACAGATTTCCAGGGAATCTCCGGAGTTTGGAGGGTTTGTCAGATCATCAGTGTTTGCGGCGGTGCCAAGCAGGCGTCCCCACCAAACGTCTGTCATTACATTAGAAAAGACTTCACTCACCGCTGGAAATCTGGGTCACTACTCTTTTACTGATCCATTTGTAATGTCAAATGAGAAACCTTCCCTGGACTTTTGTGTCTTTGAACCTGCTGCAACTGCTCTTATCTCATCATCTCCACAGCTGGAAGACTGCATGCATTGCCTCTTTGTGCTTTTTTCACAAAGGCGAAAAGAAATGAATTTAATTTTGTGTCAACTTGTCTTGTGACCCATCATGTTTATCCTGCACCCAAATCCTTCAGTCATGAAGCCACATTGTAGACCGTGAAGCTCTTAACTCACTGACTAACTAACCAACTATCTTATATTGTATTGTCAAAATGTCATCCCAGAATTCACCAGCTGTTTAAAAAGAATAAATTAAAATACTGAGGCTCAAAGTTCATTCTTGACTTTGGAAACAGCAGCCACGAGGTCCATTTAGTAGCTGCTCTGGAGCTTTTACATGATCTTCTGTATCCAGTTTACACACGTTTGCATAGTTTCCATTCCTTTTTTCCCACTGTAAGGACTTGTTGTCTGTGTTGGCTTGAAATCCAGTCAAATGTTTTGGTAAACATATAACATGACAGATGTTTGATGATGACTTTCTTCAAGTCTGACTGAATTCAACTGGTCAAATGTGAATGAATGGCTTTTTTGTCTCCACACAGCTGGACTTTGTCCTGATCGGCTCCCGGTGCTGCAGAGCTACTGAAATCTGTCCGGTGTTGCTCACTTTGAATGTCATACTAAATGGATCTTATGGTGAGATTGTTTTGTCAAATGGTGTTTTCATGGTCAAGAATTAAAGTACAATACATTTAGGTTTTTAAGCCAAGATCAACGAGAAGTCAAAGCGCTCAGTGAACTAAAATAAACAATGTGAAACGATGAAAAGCTCAAGGACAGCGTCTAACTGGTGGTGAGATTGCTTTACGTTTGAACATCACTCTCATCCGGAGCTGTACTACACTGTCGAACCTAATAACGTAGAGGGTGGACAATATAACAGAAACACACGCGCGTCTATAACACATTGGGGGTTCCTGTTATTTTGTCCACTCGGCCCATTTGGTCGTCATCGTCGCGACTTCCTGCCAATCTTGACCAGCTGCAGGCTTAACTAGCATTTGGTTGGATGTCTGGTGCTAATTTACACACACACGCGCACACTCGGGGACTCACGTGTGATCTGGCCGGTGACGGGCAGACTCTCCTCTGACCTGTAGTACGCAGATATTGTTACGACATAATCCACATCTGGACTCAGGTCTGAGATGGAGGTCTTGATCGCAGATTCAGGGAGAGTAAATTCCTTTGTTGGTTCTTCTACAAGAATGCAGAGTCAGAGGGAAGCCATTAGGAAACTATTGCATTACTTCATTTCTCCAAGAGTCAAAACAGGGCTTCAGAAAAACCCGATCCTGACTGTTGACCTGGGGACTGGAAGAGCCGTGTAAACGCACAGCAACGGTATGATTCAATTTAATGAAAACGTTCCGAATTATTGCGAATCAAAAGACATTTTAACCCTTAAATACCCAAATCTTCCATTAAGTCAAGCGTAATTATTTATAAAAAATAATCTTCAAATATGTTTGTGGATTCTGCTGGTTAAGAGATGTCCAGTGCCTGTTATGCAGCTTTACAGGGCTAATAATCTGAGACGATCCATTAGGTTTGTACATAACAGCAGGTAACAGTTACACCTAGCAGTTACTGGGTGTAGATGTTTAGTAGCAGCTAATCTGTATGTACAAACTACTCCATGTGGTACTAGTAAAGTGTAATCTCCACTTAGTAAACCCATATTTAAAACTAGTTTTGACTTTGCCCAGTTTGAACTTACGAGACAGCTGGAGCAACCAGCTCCTGGCTCTGTGCATGGGGCGCAAGTCATGTTGAAACAGGAGAAGGCCTTTCCTTTTCCTGTGGCATTATGATTTATCTTCACTGGAACTTCACTGGAAAACACCCCCCCCAACGCCAAAGGTATGTGGACACATACTTTGGCCATATAGTGTAGGTTCAGTCATTCTGAGCTATGTGTAGAGGCAGCTGATACGACCACCTCAGCTGTTTAATGAACTATGATGGACGTGACATCTACACTCCTGAGCTAAACTAATGCTGACAATTTTCCATGGCAGTGATAATGTTTTTCTTCCGCCCCACCCCCCCTTTTTTTTATTATTTATCATTAGAGCTCCTGGAGCCAAACATGTGTCTGCAGAAATCTCCAGATAATTGCGGGGAGTGTTGAGTCTTGTTGGGCAGGTTGGAGTCTAAGAGAGTTTATGACACTTGTAATGTTACGGGCTCGCCAGGACATCATTTAATGAGTTTAATGTGCACCCACCTGTGTCTGAGGTAACTTGTACTCTGTAGCCCTGTATCCTGGACTGTGGTCTGCTCCAGGTCATTTGCACTGTGTTCTCATTTAAAATCTTAAACCTCAAATCTGACGGAGGGTCGACTGTGAAGAGAAAAAGTAAACACAGTTAATCCTGCAGCTTTAGGAGGTGAATGTATTGTAATGTCAAGTGTAAAAGGATTTTCCCAACAGTCAACACTTCCAGGGTGAAGTCTGACAAGTTCACTGTTGGTGCAAACAACACTCAAGACAAACCAAACTACAGATGCGGCTGAAGCCATTTTGGAATAAAAAATGACCTCGGTCTGAGATCATGTGGGCGGCAGCCACAGTCAACAAGCAACACTCTGAGACAACAAACACAACAAAACAACACGAGAAACAAACACAAACAGGGCGGGAATGACGAAAACTTTGGTGAACTTTGGCTGTGACCGGGTCTACGGAAGCAAAGAATGGCCCATTTAAATTTTCTAAGTAACGATGTACCTAATAGTAAAGGTTATCTACTACTATATATATATATATATATATAGCACTGAAATATTTTACTGTGATAACCATCTATCTGAAATAACATGCTTTGAATTTTGTAATTGAAGTTTATTTTAATTTGTTTTTTGTTTTTTTTAAAATGGTTTCTAGATTCTCCAATTGAACTTGTCATTTTCAAATCTAAAAGTTCAAGTTGCTTAAATTGGATGTGTGAAATTTGGCCACCAAAAATTACCTTAACATTGGAACAATTAGACATTTGTCCAATCAGCTTACGTTCTAAAATCAAGCTTTTGAAAGACTTTTGGAAAATTTAAAGAAGGGAATTTAAACCATATATGTTCAGAGAGATATAATTCAATGATATAAACTCAGTGGTGTTTAAATCTGATTCAGTGGTGGTTAGATTTATTTGGTATTGGGTCGCTGATAACATTTGGATTGTTATGGCCTGTTACTGCTTCCATACAGGTCACTTTAAAAGATAACCAACATGTTTTTTTCTCTTTGGCTGGTGATGTAGTGGAAGTCAGCACACTACAACATGGACCGGCTGACATCCAGCAGACTGTCCATGACCTCAATCCGACTCATGAGGTCGAATTGACAAACAACAAAAACACACAAATCTGATGAAACTCCGCGGTATTGATTATACAATGGATAAAGATCTGATTGATCACGTTCATCGTCTCCATTGCAAACCTCGTAAAAGAGTACACGATGTCAGTGAAGACATGTGTACATCTTTTTTTTTTTTTTTATGCTTACGTTTCCCAAAAGATCTTCACCAGAGGTTCTTAAACTACGCCAGCTCCAGACCCAATTTTAAATAATGTAATCACAGAATCTTTCCTCTACTTTTGTCAGAAACCTACCCTCCAGTTCAAACTCCCAAGAATCCTTTTAAGACCTGGACCATAATTTAAGAACCGTTGGTCTTTGTGACGTTACAGATTAAAGTGCACACAGACTGAAGTTTAACTTGTGATCACTGACACGGAGGATCATGCACGTGTACATGAAAAGTTGTTCACAACAACTTGGAGCAACGGACAAAAAGCGTCCATGTACACGAGTGACCACAGATTCATTTTATTTAAATATTTAAAAATGATATTCTTCAGGTTGGGGTGGGATGTAAAAGGTCGCCTACCTGAAGGTCTACTTATCATGCACGGATTTGGTTTTTTATGCTGCTTTACTAGCTAAGACTCACTTGGATTCGAGATTTTAATCTTGATAAGGGCTTGAAATAAAGCCAGTAACAGTTAAACAAGCGAAAGTAGCTTAATGACAAGATCAGCTAATTAACTACCAGCCTGCTTCTGATTCAAAAACAAACAATGAGCTTACGAGTAAAATCTGCTTTTCCAGCATGAAACGTTTAAACATTTAGAAGACAACAAAAATCCAAAGACGGGCAAATGACCTAAATTCAGCACCAAGTAATATTAAGGGCAGAATCATCAATGCCGACACTATTAAAGGTGGTTAACCTGCAGTCATGCAGAGGGGAATGCATCATGACTAATGATAGACAGCTGATCAATTGTCTTATTGGTTTTGATCTTACTGATCTAGAGTCGGTACACAAAACAGGATTCAGTATTTGTAGCATCGATGCAGTTCTACAGAGTTTGCCCGCCCCTCCACTGGGTATCTTCCAGCTTTTAGAGACTTTTCTTTCTAAGTCGTTAACCAAAGGCTCGTTTCCTGAACTTGAAACATGATCTAAACTCTTGGTGCAACAACGCGTCTAATTCTTAATCTCTTCATGCTGCAGGAACTCTGAGCTCCACACTTTGTCCTCATTTTGTGAAGCTTTGCAGCTGCACAGATTCTCCCGACGTGCTGCAGAAACACGTCACCTAGCTGGAGCCCGTTGTTCTACACCACCAACCAGTTTACCTGGAAGTGTCGGAGTGAAGAATATCATTGTAAAATATTGTCGTAAAGCCGAGACTCAGGGTCAGCTGACCTGGTCGAGGCTTGACCGGGAAGGTTACAGGATGTCAAGAATGGAGGAACCACCAACCTGGCGAGTCAATTCACGGGTCGCGGGGCTGCAGCTTCTGTTTCCAGAACGGCCAAAAACTACCCAAAATACTGCAGATCTTCTCACACACACACACACACCATCCACACTCACTTCCAGCTGTGTCTTTGAAGTTTTGGGCGTCCAGGACTCTGCTCTGAACCGCTTTTATTTTGCCATGTTTCACCTGCAGCGTGACAGTTCGGAGCAGAGGCCGTTCTCTGCCAGGTGTTTGAGCCTGTAGCTAGTCCACACGGCAGGATATCTACGACCCTGTTATGATGACCTCCGGAGAGGCAGCAGGCCGGGACATTACAGAGGTCACAGGGGTCAGAGGCAGATTCTCCTCCTCCTGCTGATGGGAGGAGTTTTTACTGCAGACCCCTCTCTCCGCTCCTAACCTCTAAAACCTCTGGAAAACGATGTGAAACCCTTATTTTGTCTTTCCGTTCCACCAGGAGAGGAAACCTGGCCACGTGCCGCTTTTCTTTTAGGACTCTGGGCAAATGTAGGCTTCAGTAACAGATAGTAGGTTTTGAGCGAGGGCGCCTCCTGGTGTAGAACAGACCAAACTGCATCTGTCTGAGGGTGGAAAGATGCCCCACTTAACCGACAGATGTGCATTTATTCCAGCTCTACAGCCTCGCATGGGTGGAGGTTAAAGTACATGTTCTCTTTCTGTAGGACCATTTTTAACATGGGTGACTTCCTCCGATGGATGGAAATCAATGTCACAGAAGGAGCATGTTTAAGGGGAGAAAAGCTAAATAATCAAGCCTTTCTAACAATATAACTTTGTGCTGCACCACAGTTACATCCACGGCTGAAACCCACTCCAGGCTGCTGCTGCTGCTCTGGGAAGAAATAAAAGCTCCCATCCATAAATTCAAACCACATATTTGAAGCGGAGACTTTTTTCTCTCTCTCTCTCTCTCTTCACCAGGAAATCTTGCGAATTCCTGAAAGAAACTTGGATTATTGGAGTGAAAAGAGTTAAACTGAGGCTGAAGAGGCAAATCAATTCACAGACACACACTTTTCTCTGTGCGATTCTTCTTTATTCTCTTCTGTGCTACACGTGCAGAGGAAAGGGCAGAGGTGAGGGGAGCTGAGGACAGATGTGTTGGAGCACAGAGGAGGAGGCTTTACCTGGACTCTGGGCCTGAGAGGAGGACAGCAGGACCAGGAGGGCCGCCGCCGCCAGAGACAGCCTGCTCTTCATCTTCTGCTCCTGGGCTCCTCAGCAGCACATGGATGGAGCTGCGAGAGGAGGGAAGGATGGCGGTGAGACCTTCGACCAGCAGCCGCCCAGACCCGCACCGCCGGCCTCACACAGACCTGCTGTCGTTTAGATCCGCGTCTTGTGTCACTTAGAGCAGAAGGCGCAGCGTTCGGGGCAGGAATATGTCACAGAGGCATCATTCCCACGAGCCTCCTAAATTCTGCTCCATATTACATGACATACTTGATACGTGTGAAGAGACAAACGTCCGAACAGCCACAAGTCGACAGCTCTAAACAGCCAATAACATACACGTTAGAATAAAGGCGCACCGTGCGCCTCCCGTCTCCGCGTTCGGCCCCTGCAGCCCGGAGCCCCAGACCCTGCAGCCCGGAGCCCCAGACCCTGCCGGCTCCGTGCGCCTTTGCGCGCCGCGGAGCCGGCAGCTGGTGCCACATCGAGTCTGGAGACACGCTGCAGCAACGCGCACTGAACCCGCGACTCCTGCAGGACTCACCTGGGGACGTCTGTGGTCTGTGGTCGACGAGCGGACGCGGTGCAGGTCTCTGGTGTGGAGCCCCAGCCGGAGTCACGGGAGAGCGAGGCGGTGCGGTGCTGAAGTCCGAGAGCTCCCAGACGCGTCGGCCAGCCTCGGTCCAAGTGGGAAGACGCTGCAGACAGTCTGCTACTTAACAGGGGGGCTGCTCCCAGCTCTGCCTGCCCCCCAGCGCTGACGGCGTCATGTGAAGCCCCTCAAAGTGCTGAGACACACACACGGAAACTTTTACATAGTTCTCTGCATTCCTGTCCGGTGATGGAGGCTTCTGTGCCGCAAGAAGGGGGGGGGGGCTTCTACCTCCTCGTCTCATCTCGTGGATCAGTGGGGGGAAACTAACCCTCGGCAGCAGCTGTTACACAGAAAGTTACCCAAATGGATCCTGCCCAAACCTTCAAACAGTGTCCATCCTGTGCAGAGTCACACAGAGTGGAAGCACCAACAATCGGAGCTCGTTCATCGTCGTCCAAATGTGCAACAGCTCATCCTAATTCCACGTGGGGCTTCCAGTGCTCATCTGCCATAATCCCACTGGGTGTTTGTGCCCCAGAAATGTGTTAAAACCTCCCCGAACCCACTATAAGTCCCATAAATCCCAACTTAAATCGCCAGATTCAGTGTAGAACCCTCAGATCTGTCGTTGGTCACAATAAAAATGTTCTTAAAAGTCCCCAAAGCAGTTGCGGCGGGGGGGGGGGGGGGGGGGGGGGG
>JAVQJF010085475.1:0-10814 GCA_036023855.1 Gadopsis marmoratus
AGACGAGGGGTCGATACGGGGCTTCCTTAGGTTCATTCTTGATTATTTTATGAAGCCTCTTGCTCAAAGTGTCATTGTGGCTTCTTCACATCTGGTATTTCTAATAGTTTTCCAATGTGCCTTCTTACCTTACACATCTCCTGTGGCCAGTCCTCATCCCCCTTCTTCAAATAACCCGGAACGATGAATCGAGTCTTTTTCATCCCATTGTAGTTTGATGTCTGGATGTTTTGGTCCATCTTAATCTCCTGAGAGTTTCAGTAGAAAAGCAATGATGAACACAGTGAGAGCGTAAAGGAGAAATCCAAGTTTTTTCAAAAATGTCTTAAAGTTTGCGGTGCGGAACTTTGCTTTGCCAGAGGTGAGGGGAGTAACCGTAGAGACGGAGTAACTATAGCAACTGGGATTCTGGAGGACAAACCTATGTTGGTCTGTGTAAAATATTTGGAGTCGGCTGTGTAGCTGTTACAGTTACTCTGCCTAAATAATGGACTATTGTCTTGGAACTGTGGACATTTGAGCAAGCTCCTCTGTAGGCCTACATCACGAGCACGCATCCACGGTGTTTGTGTCATTACTGTCACTGCCAGGAGGGGGAGACAGAAACTCCAGCTTTAATACAACACTCACATGCTCAATTAGAACGCACATTAAAAGTGTTGCTGGTTGCTGTAATTGTTCCTCCTGGTCAGACTGGGGCGCAATCCCTCTTTGTGTTTCTGTCATATCTCAGCAAGGAAGCACTGTTTGTTTGAAGCAAAACACGTTGACTTCATCTGAACAAATGGGCATGTGAGTATTGTTCTAAGATAGACTTGGAAAATGTGAACTTCTTCTTTGTATCCCTGCAGCACACGGATTTTCACGCACACATCAGTCGTGCGCGGCGTCTGTGGCAGGTTGTTGTTGCTGTCTGCCACTGAGTCAATGGTACCTGGCAGCAAAAATATGGAGAATATCCTGTGACCTTAGTCCCTGACTATTCTCAATTCAAGAATTGCTTTTTAAAAAGAATCTGCCTTGGTGGCTCCTGAAGTTTCTACCTGCCACAGTATTTAACCTGTACGTGGCTAATTTCATTCCCTGGCACAGCAGGTCCTCGTCAGCTGTTACCAAGCAGAAGAAAATAAAGCCTCTCGCCTGGTAGTAGCGGTTCTTCTGGGTAAAGAGAAGGAAGCGCGTGCCGATGTCCTCGGGGTGCCAGGGTAGGACGGAGACTGGTCTTTGAGCAGTGCCCCCCCAGGGAGGACGGTCATCGAAGCAGCCCAGCTCATTAAAACAGACCTCGGCCGCTGTGGACACGGAGAACACCGCCACAACACTCACACTCGGGCAGCTCTGATATCAAACACTGGCATCTCAAATAAAACACATTGTCCTCTCAGTGCAGGACGCTTTTGAAGCTTTCTACGCTGAACGTTCCCATCGCAGAACTTTCAGGAAGGAATGACAGATGGTGGCAAACTGTGTATCTTGGCAACAGGCAGGATGCAGTCACATGGTTTGTACTGCCGAGGTTACACTGTGAACCAGGCACATGTGTCTGAAGCGTTAAACTATAAAGTTTATAGGAAATAATTTATAGACTGGACGTGATGCAGTTTATTAACTGATATTTGCGATACATATTAGAACGGAACCTTCCGACCTCTCTGTTATCTCTGAGTACATCTACATGCACACTAGCATCTGTTGGAGTCTTACCATGGTTTCTATATTCAGGATATGACGTTTACATGGAGCATGTTAAACCTGGTCATTCATATACCTGATTACATGTGTCTGCACCAAGTGAGCAAACTGACCAGGCGACAAACCCAGTATGGTTTCTGTCCGCTGACCATCACCACGTATGTTACCATCGCACTTTTTGTGGGACTGACTAGCTCATACTCAAGTTTGTAGTTAGCATAGTCATGGTTATGAAGAGCATCATGTTTACATGAGCAAACGGTCTCTGGACAGCTCCACAAGCCCGCTGTGTGTGTGTTACAGGGCTCAATGGAAAGACCGTACATTGAACTGAAGCCGGTGCAACATTTGTATCATGTTCCAAACCAAGTACTGTAAAGGAGAAGGTTGTATCATCCAAAAACTCTTTCATCACCAGCAAGATCAAAATATTCATTTATTTTTCCGGAACTATGGTCAAATTGGCAAAGCTGCTGCCTGGTTGGACATTTCAAACTCATTCTATGCAGCCGAACAACTCAGAAGGTTATTTGGACTTTATTTGGGAATTATGCCACATATTCCAGGTTGAAATGTGTAAAATCTATGTATAAAACATGTAGAATAACTGCATTTGATTGAATTGTGCAGCCATACAGAACATGGAGTCATCATTCATTTCATCATACAGCTGCTACTTCTAACCATGCTCAGGCTACTTAAGGAAAACCTGTGTGCAGCAAACCACTAGCAGCTCCAAATCAACAAAAAAACCTGCCAGCGTAAGTCTTAATTTCCCATCCAAAATGTCTACTTACCATATGATGCACCAAGCAGGAAGCAGAGCAGACTCCACAGCTGTGACATCTGCTGGACACAAAGTCCCATGAGCCGTTTTGGTTGTGGGGAAGTCATGCTGTGTACTCACCTCGAGGCCAGGCAGAAGGTGGAGAACTGGCTCTGCACTACTTTAAGTACTCCGGCCAGATGCCTTTTTGCCCACGTAGGAGTGGGAAACACACAGGTGACAGACTGACAGGCAACAGCTCCGGTCACTTATCAGTTACAGCGTGTGCATCATTCCTACGCGATGCCTTCACCTGCGCTCCAGGAATTGAACAGATGTCACGATCAGTAGATCTGGGGACACACACGTTTAAATATCTCCAGTCGACAGGATTTCACAATCCCAGCAGCTGGTGGGAATAATCTGCAGCAAACAGTCACAGTCATGGCAAACCTGCAGCTGAGTCACCACTGCCACCTTATCGCATGAATATAATCACAATATAAGTCCTCTAAAAGCAGAGACATTGTTATAAGCAAATGTCTCCAAGCTAACAACAAAACTATGAGAAAGAGATCTGGCTGCACCAATAGAACAGTTTACAGCTGACTGGATAACAGCTACTCCTCTAACTGCTAGAAGATTAATGAGGTAGCTGAAACTCAAACTGAACTGAAGCTCATTCTGGTTTATTTGTCTTTGTTGAGATATTTCAATTCTAAATGTGTCCATTTGGTTCTGTATTTTACCGTATTAGGCTGTTTAACACTGACGCTTTTGCAGTTATTTCACTTATTTTGCTAACTGAAAAAATACATGTTATAGAAACATAATGTTTGTCCTCAGCAACGTTTGTGTTCGTCCTGCCTTCCAGGAAGCGACTGCTTTCTACACATTTCCGTGCAACAAATCGTTATTTGAAACTGTCCCTGCCTAGAAATACAGACTTTCCAGATCAAGCCTCACTGTCGACTGGATTTCTGCCCCGCAATTACAAAACTATGCAAAACTGCTGCAGAGGCCGATATTATGTTCACGGGATAGTTTACCCGAGCAAGTGTTTATTCTCATAGCACTGTGAAAAGAATAAAAACTACTGTGCAGGAAAACACACTGTCACACTGTGGTATGCTTTAGAGCACGGTCAACCATAATGAAACAAATAACGGCCTTGTTGTGTGACTCACAAATTATTTCTGTAGCGGCATCACTGAGCAGTCATTTTACTGCTCAGTGTACTATTCTCATCTCATCTGTCTAAAGCATCTTTAAAGGTAGAAGAAGGCAAAATACACACTTACTCAAAGGTTTATGACACACTATTATGTAGTTGTAAACATATAGGTGCCTTTAAAGTGCTTATTAATTTACAGTATTTGTAAACAGCTTTAACGTTTAAGAGTTATTTGATATTAACACTGTTACTGTATTATCCATCATTATCGAACACTTCTGGGTACATTAATAACCACTTAGATCTGATTAAATGGTGTATTTTCCCTTTTTATACTGTCTTATAAAAGCTAAGTTGGGGGGGTTTTACTTGGCTCTGGCCGTTTCTGGCTGAACGCACTTTTTGTTAAGTGGCTTTGGACAAAAGTGTCAGCTGTAAATGTAAAATTTGTTTTTCTTCAGTTATTGGACATGTTATATACTGTATGTCCAGTAGATGGCATTAGAAAGCAAGTAAATGTACCAGTGTCCCTCCTGTTATTTAAGCAGATCCCTGCTATCAGTGCACTCTTCATCTGTCGTGATTCATGTGGTCATCATGTAAAATTAACAGCATCAGTGCAACAGACCGATTCATCACGTGTTACTGCAAAATCATTCATTACACTAATTACACTGAATGTGCTAAGCACATGTACAATTATTGTAAAGCTTTGTTTGTTAAAGTTCAAAACATTGCTCAGTATGATGGTTTCTGTCCCTCACTGATGATGCTTCTTCACATGGAGACCACAGTTCCCACAACTCCTTTGTGAACTGGGTCCCAACCGCATGCTGCAGACACATTTAACTGTGTTTTCAGTGTGATTAAATGAAAAGCACTATTAAACCACACTACTGCACTTTTATATCGCATGTCTACACGGAAGAATAGGACCTTGAGTGTCCATGTATAGTGCTACTATCATTGATTTCCAGTCTCGGAGCAAAGAGGTTCTGCGAATGGAAAGTCCAAATGTGTTTCTGTGACCCCCTCCAGTAACAAGTATTGAACTTGGAACATCCATGTGCACAGTTGGAAGTTTCATGTATGTATTCCTGCAGCATACTTAGATAACAAGATGACAGCAATGTAATCTCCATGCCAACTGTGAAAACTCCATCTCCTGATGGAGACTGATGATTCACAGAAGCTTGCAAATCATTTTGTCAGTTTTGAAGTCAGTGTGTGCAGCTGCAGTGTGGTTGAACCATTCGATGCTGTAAATGTAAATGTTATTCCAGCAATATATTGGATTGTTTCTGGTCTCCGTTTTTAATTTGGATCCTATCAGCCTTTTCCCCCATGACCCCTTCCGTGAGCAATTTAAATGAAAGGCTCCTGAGCACAAACGCAGTGCAGCAACAAAATGAAAATTCAGCATCAAAGAACTGAGACGTGAGTGCAGAAAAAAAATGTTATTAATTGTTTTCATATTTTTGGGACATTTGTGGATTTAAATAAACCCCTTCCCATTCAGCCTTTTAACTTCCAAGTGTGGATTTGGATGTTGCACTTTTAGGAGTCTCTGTTTTAGTGTGCAGTCTTTTGAAGGACAACAACACGCAGTGATGCTTCGTAAAATACAGGTTTTCTACACGCTGTCAGGATACTTGTACTAAAGTTGAAGTACTGTGATGTCATTCATTTTAGACCTATAGCCTGCCAGGAGACCAGCAGCTCAGAAACACTGAGCTGAATCAGGGCGGTCAGATCGGGCAAACAGGCCGGCAGGGGCCAATCTTTGCCAGATGATGCAGAGACAGTGTTGGGATTTTCTCTGCAAAGTGTGTTGGGATTTGGACCCGGGTTAATCCCACGCGAAAACAGCCCAGGGTGCACTCTGCTCTCCTGGGCTCCTGGATAAATACCAGCCAATTAGAGGTGTCTGGGATACGTTTTCGACAAGAGCGGCAGCTACAGCCGGTGGGAGTCTGCGTGTGCTTGTGAAAAGTTTCTGTTCTGTTCTGGGGTATTTTTATAAAAACTCACGTAAATCAGAATCATTTAATTCCTAGGATTCATGACATTCAGTGAAGATGACAAAGATACCGTTAAGTTGTCACAACTCAGACGTAAATACATGCAATCAAACATTAAAGATGTTCTATCTTTTTCTTTCGTCAACAAATCGCAGACCGAAACCAACAATCAGTGTATTGTGTATGTGCATGAACACACACACCGTCCTGCTGCCCGAAATAGAAGTAGAATAGTGGTTCACAAACTCAGTGGTCTGATGTGAGCCCACAATCCTGTCAGCCCAGAACCCTTCCGACTGGACCGTCCCGCTGCCAGAGCCACGGCCTTTCGCTAAACTTAGCCGTGCAGTAGAACTATGCACAGGTACGGTAGAAAGGTGAGAATTAATAAAAGATCGTTGGCACTGGACTTTAAAAATCCCCATTAGCCAGTGAAAGTAATCTCATTGAAAACATAGTGATCCTGGAATAGATGATGTTTTCTTTTCAGCATCACTACTCATCTCCACGTCTTCCCATGCATCCGCTGGAAAATGGAAATGTACCCGACGGTAGGGAAGCACCTCGTGTGTGTTAATACACTGCTGAAAATATTAGTTTTCTTCTGTTTAGTCACGTTTGCCTAAAAGCGCAGTGGCTGTTGTAGGAAATGACTGGGCCCTTTTTAAAGACAATGACACGATATGTTTTTGGGGCGTTTTCGTGAAATGGGAACCAATGAGAGCCACAGACAGGGTAGCAAAAGGGTAGCAAAAGTAGAAAGCACCCAGGTGGTGTGTGTCGCTTCACGGGACAGTTACACAAATACACAATAACACCAGCCTTATGTGACAACATGATGCAATTAAAAAGATTTAAATGAGCCTAAAAAAATCAGGCAACTAATTCACAAGAAGGAAAAGGTTGATGTTCTTTAGGTTATTTTCAGGATTTGGGTTCCATCAGCCAGGCTGTCAGCACAGTGTGTGTCTGCCTTTATACCTGCAGTGCAGACTGGCAACTATAACTTCAATCAGTGTGCGTGGCATTTATGTTGGAGTCCATTCTTAGGGTGGTGGGGGAGTTCTAAGGCAAACGGGAAATTGCATGCAAGACAGCACAAGCTGGAGGCGCTTGGGAAGAGGACAGAAAAGCTCGGTAGGTTGGATCTGCGCTGCAGCGGCTTACTGTAGGAATGTTAATCCTCCTAATGTATTACAGTTGGAGGAAGAGCAGGACCACAGGCTAAACTAGACCTTCGGGGCATGGAGGAGGTGGAGGAGGTGGAGGAGGAGGAGGAGGTGAGAGGAAAGACAATAACATATAGGAAGGAGCAGGCAGGAAGGTGAAGAGGCGAGAGACGGAGAAAAGGCGTAGATGTGCACAGTAGAATGGAGAAAGTGAAAGTGTGGTTACTGATTGTCATTGTGTGTGTGTGTGTGTGTGTGTGTGTGTTTTCCACCACCTGGCATATGGACAATACATTTACCCTAATCCCTAAAACAGCACTGAGCTTAAGAACCTTTTGAAAGATTTCAGGTCCTGTTTCACTAGACTCTAAATTAGAGGTTTAAATGAGTCCTTCTTCAGGTGTGTGTGTGTGTGTGTGTGTGTGTGTGTGTGTGTGTGTGTGTGTGTGTGTCTGTATGGTCCAAACACCCTCAGGAAAATGAAACACACCACACACACCCAGCATTGTCTCCACTATGACTCTACGTCAGCTTCAAACCGATGTGTTGCTTTGTCATTCTGACGCAGACCATTTAAAAGCGCGTGTGTTTCAAAGGAAATATGTAAAATATGTTTTCTTGCTCACCTCTCGCGGTGCCGGTCCATGCAGATAGTGGCCTCCACGCCGATGCAGTGGGGCTGAATAGAATTGCAGTAAGTGCGTGGTGCTCAGAGTGCTTGAAAATAGACATTAAATATTGTCCCCGTTACTCAAACTGCCTCCCAGTCAAAAGTTAAATTGGGGCAATTTCTTTGTAAAAAAAAAAAAAGGTTCCTCTGAAACCGTCAGGTGTGAAGATTATCGAGCGTGACACTTCTCCTCACTCATGTCATGGGACTTTCAGGGCAGTTTATTAGCAGCAGCAGCAGCAGCAGCAATTCTCTGTCCTGCTCCCTGAGAACATGAACATGGTCCCATTTTCCGACATTTGGAAGAAAGTACTGCAGACCATCGCTTCAGTGCTGCCCAGGGGCTCTTCAGGCTTCGTCGTCGCTTTTGTCGACCACATGTCTTCTGTTCTGTTGCTGATAAAAAGAAAGAATGAAGAAATCTTTGTTCTGAATAAAACCCCAAATAAGGTTTGCTTATTAGGTTCCAGCAGGTGTTCCACCACTGGCTGTCAGCTGCAGGGAAGAGCTCATTGTGTAGCTGCTCACACCTGCTGTGAGGTGAAGGGCATTGTGTGAACGATGGTTAGGCTGATATACTGGTTTGCTAATACAGAGGAGCACTCTACCACCAGCTTCTGTTAACGCTGTCTAATCTGTCTCTGAGGTTTGATCTGTGTCGGTCTGCTACAGCATTGCATCAGTTTCATAGCACTCAAAAATGAAGCTGTACCCGTGCATACGAATCCTAAAAGCCAGAAATGAGTCTGCATATTTGCACTTCCGGTTCCCTCGTCTGGAAGTCGACGTGTTCCTCAACGGGTTTTCGGTTCGATGCCTGAGGGTCTGTGGTTAACACGAGCTTCAGAGATCTTCAGGTCACAGCACAGCGGACAGCACAGGCGCAGAACACTTCACCTCTCTGGTGCCTTCACAGATCCCCATGTGTCCTGGTCCAACGGTCTCTTTTTGGTTTTGGCCACAGCTACATGCAAACACCTGCAATTAACATCCACATCCAATCAGCGCTCGCAGTTAACTCCGGAGATGTATCTGACTTTAGGCTGAGCAAACAGCTCGTATCCAGCATCGCCAGGAAGTCGCTTTGTTTAGTTAATAACTTTGAAAAGCTTGTATCAGCCAGTTCTCATTTTTTCTAATCCCATAACAGGAACAAACAGTAAGAAGACTGCTGAACAGTTATTGCCATGACAGTGTTTTCTGCTCGAGTCCTAATTGTATTTATCACATTCAGCGCTTTCGTTTAGTCCACTGCCTCCGAGACAATAAGCTGCCATATCAATGGGGAATAATGAAATGCAAATAGACTGCACTTCTTCGAATTATAACCAGGCACTTTATGCAACTAGTAGATTTTGGGGCACAGGTCAGCAGAAATGAGCCTCAGAACCCCTTGTGAATAGGAAACACCTCACAGTAAAATAGTACACACATCATCAGCATTTAATATAATAATATCAGATTTAACAGACAATCCTGTATAATCCCTTTTTGAGTTAAATCACTAAATCAGTGAGATTATTGTAAAATTGTACGTGTTTACAAATGGCTGGTCAGAGCTGCTTTGTCATCCCATCATGATAATTTAAGTGGAAATATAAAATATGTGTAATGCTGATTTTCTGCCTCAGACCTGAAAAAGATGTTTGTTACAGGATTGTTGGTGTGTTCAAATATCTGTGAAAGCCTGTATGTTGGGCTTCAAACATCATCCTAAATCTGCCTCCATGTCAGGGGAAACGCACATCAGGGTTTTGGGACATACATACATACATTCCTGCATATTGTTTATATTTAATTTTAGGGGGGAGGTACACCGCTGCTGGAAATACTCAGTGGAGTAAAAAATGTGTAATAATGCGCAGCAGAAAGTAGTCCTCAACAAATGTAATATTTCATGTTGTTTGTTCCCTTTGCATATATTTTTATTAACATTATACTATTATTATTATTAAATTCATGTATGTTTTACATGTATCATTATTTTTCTTTTATAAAATGACAGGATGTCACATGTTTTTAATATGTACTAATATTGCACATCACGAAAAAACGTTTTTCTGCAAAACATTAGCGTTCATTCTTTGTTGAGAAGAAAATAAGCAGACACGGACCAATTCCTGAAACACACGGTCAAATTACAGCAAACTCAACAGACCTGTCGTGTTCCCTCAAATATCTCCACCTCTAATTCCTCCATCTGTTATTTTGTCTTTTCTATCCTCTGAGGGAATCGTTAGAACTTCCTCCTCTCCTGTATTTGTTCCAGACCACGATCTGTGCTCGCTGTAGTGTTTGCACTGTGAGTGAGCATCAGGGACACGTCTCCCCTCCGCTGGAATATCGATCCTTTAGTGGTGATGAAGAGCACATACTGTGACCGCACCACCTCAGATAGCTTGTGTCTGCAAGGGCGAAGGTTTCCTTTCGACATCCTGAGCGGAGGTCTGAGGGTCCTACCCCAGGACAGTTTAAGCATCAAACATTTAAGTGTCTGCATTTTGGTGACCTCTGGTGACCCTGGAGTGCATAAAGCAATCGCAAACGAAGATGACTTTTTTTATGCCTTTTCCATTGATACACTCCCCAGGCCTGGAAAACACTTTAAATTTAAAATGTAAATTTAACACACTGTTTCCAGTCCCTTCCCGAGCTGCAGTAGACAGACTCGTACATGTTTGTCTGCCTCGGTGACGGGTGCTTCCTGCATTACGTTCACATGTTACCTGCCGTCATTCATACATTCATTTTATCCCTGAGGAGTTTAGTGTATATGAGTGTTCAAGAATCTCAAGCTTCAGTGTCAATTGTGTGAGCAGTCGGCGGGGGGACACACCTGTCAGTGCCCGGGGAGGAGTTTAGGGAATGGGAGGGGGTATAGATATAAATACCATATATGTGTCTTTTGTCTGAGATCGTGCGTTTGAAGTGATTCTGCCGCGTTGTTTGAGATGGCTTCTGTCCCTGGAGTTCTGTCTGTATGCTGTAATGCACCCAGTTTAATGTGTGGGTCTGACTTTCTCACAGATCATCATGTAGCTGTTTGATGTATCTACCTCTGGAGGCCTACTGTGTTGGAACTAAGGCAAACGCTTTACATCTAAAGGAGAACGTTACAGTTGTAGATTGTATTATCCTGTATTTACTTCTCTTTTCTTTAAATATGATGCCAGTATAGGCTTGATTCCTTCTTAACGTTAGTTAGTTAATAATGTAAGTGTAAGTGTGCACTTGTGTTGCAGCCAGCTGCTGCTGGTCTACCTGGCCCCGCCTATTTCACCTGGTCATGCTTTTCTCTCACCTGTTCCTCATCATCTCATTA